>JASDQU010026874.1:0-29420 GCA_032191745.1 Picea mariana
GTGTTCCACGAATACTTGGACAAGTTTGTTCAAGTATTCATTGATGAAATATTGATATATTCTCAGATGACAGAAGAACATGATGAACATTTGTGCTTGGTACTATAGTGTTTACAAGAAAACAAATTATATGGGAAACTGTAGAAATTCTCTTTTTATCAATTGAGGATTCATTACTTAGGGCATGTTATCTCCAGCAAAGACATCGTTGTGGATCCAATGAAGGTAGAGGCTATTATGGAATGGGATGCGCTGATGACCGTACTAGAAGTATGTATCTTTATGGGTTTATAAGGATATTACCAATAGTTTGTCAAAGGTTTTTCGAAGATAGCAAATCTGATCACGGAATTGCAGAAGAAAAAAAAGAATTTTGTATGGATTGTGAAATGCGCAGAAGCATTTCAAAGGCTCAAGGAATTGTTGACGACAACGCCAATACTAAAATTCCCCCACATGGACAAGGAATTATTGGTTTGCATAGATGCGTCCAAGAAAGGTTTAGGCAGAGTATTGATGCAAGACAATCGAGTGATCACTTACATCTCAAGGAAATTAAGAAAACATGAGGAGAACTACACAACATGTGATTTGGAGTTATTGGACATTGTGTATGCCTTGAGAGTGTGGGGACACTATCTTATTGGACGAAAATTTGAACTAAAAACATATCATTGTGGATTGCAACACATATTTACGCAGAGTGACTTGAATGCGCGACAAAGGTGTTGGTCATAATTGCTTAGTGAATACTAAAATTCCTCAACATGGACATGGATTTATTTGTATGTGAAGACGCATCCAAGGAAGATTTTGGTGGAGTATTGATGCAATATGGTTGAGTGATCTCTCGCATCTCAAGGAAATTAAGAAATCATGAGGAGAACTACGCAATGCATGATTTAGAGTTATTGGCCATTATGTATGCCTAGAGATTGTGGAGACACTATCTGATTGGATGAAAATTCGAACAAAAAAAAATAAAAAATAGATCACTATGGATTGCAACACTTTTCATGCATAATGACTTGAACGCACGACAAGGGTGTTGTCCAGAATTACTTAGAAAATATAATTTTAGATTAAATACATTGAAGAAACGGTGAACAGAGTGGCATATGCATTGAGTCGGAGACCACACATATTCTTGGTGATACCTCTTCAGACGAATCTTCGAGAAAGGATTCTAACTATACAGTTCGATGATGACTGGTATAAAGAGGTTAGGAAAAATATTGGACAAGACACCATGATGGTACCAAGGTTTGAAGGATATACATTAGACAAAGAGGGATTTTTGAGGTATAATGACCGGATTTACATACTGCCTAACAACGAATTGATAAGTTTGAACTTAAGTGAAGCTCATAGATCAATATACATGTCTCATCCAGGAGTCACGAAGATGAGGGAAAACCTTAATCCCTTATTCTTCTGGAAGGGATGAAGGTGGACATAGTTAGCTACGTGGCGAGGTATCTAGAATTTCAGTGAGTGAAGGATGAACATAGACATCCAACAAGATTACTACAACCACATGCTATTCCAGAATCAAAATAGGAGGTCATTTTGATGGAATTCATTATTGGATTGTCGCTGAAAGTAAGGAGGCATGACTTGATTTTCTTGGTAGTTGACACTCTGGCGAAGAGTGCACATTTTATTCCTGTGTGTACGATGTATTAGGCACCACACATAGCTAGAATTTTGTTTCAGTGATATTGTGAGACTGCCTGGCGTGCCAAAAAGAATAATATCTGATAGAGGATCGATGTTTACAGGAAAATTTTGGACTAGTTCCCAAGAGGCTTTGGGAACACAACTAAACTTTAGTACAACATATCCCCCAGAGATAGACAGGAAGACAAAAAGAATGAACCAAATTTTAGAAGATATGTTGTGTATGTATGTGTTGGACCAACATAAATGTTGGGAATAGTTCTTGATACTGGTAGAGTCTGTGTACAACAACAACTATCAAGGTATCATTAATATGGCACCATTTGATTTTCTCTATGGGCAACCATGTCAGACGTCATTGAGATGGGATTGGATTGAGGATAGGTCTTAGTGGGACCAAAAATGATCCAATAAATGGAAGAACAAATTCAAATGATAAGACAAAGGATTAAAGAAGGTCAATATCGACATAATAGTTATGTTGATGTGCATCGCATTGACCGCAACTATGAAGTTATCGATTGAGTTTTCTTGCGGGTGAAACCGCAAAAGAGTTTGATTAAGTTTGGAAAGGGTGATAAACTATCTCCTAGGTTTGTGGGGCCTTTCGAAGTTGTGGAAAGGAAGGGACTTGTGGCCTATCGACTAGACTTTCCCGATTCTTTGACGCATATGAACGATGTTTTTCATGTATCTATTTTGAGACATTATGTTAGTGATCCTAGACATGTGATTCACTTTAGTTCCTTGCAAGTGTCGAACGAAGGTGCACTCACAGTGGAACAAATCCGCATTTTGGACCATCGCATACGACATCTATGGCATCTAAAATTCAATCGGGTCAAGGTCAAGTGGGAAAATTATAGTCCACACTCGGCTACCTAGGAGGACGCATTTGATATGCGCCAACAATTTCCATATTTGTTTGATAGTTTAGACATATAGATATTTTCAGATGCTTTATTTACTGCGTTTTATATACTGTACAACTTTGAGATGAAGTTTAAAACAAGAGGGGGTTTATGTAGCATCCCTCTCTTGTGAGCACATGTTATTGAATTATTCTTCGAGGACACTTGTCTGCAAGTGATACAGTTATAGTATATGGTTATCTGATTCGCTTATGGATTCTTATGATGATGTTGATGGATTATGATTTATGTTGTTTGATATCTATGTATTGACAGATGCTATTGGTGAGTTTCCCATGAGTGTGTAGGAAACTTGACATATTGACGATGCCAATGGAATCAATGGGCCTCCTTGGACTCTATATCGAGTCAGGGAGTGGATTGTATTGGTTTGAGTATTTCATTTATGCATATGGGACATATGATCGATTATATTATGATGTTTTTTATGGATCATTGACAGTGTTTCATTGATGGATGTAGGTTGATGTTTTCTTGCTAATTTGACTCACATAAGGAGTAAAGGGACCATACACATAGACTGGATATTGAGGGAGAGGTGTGGCAGCATCCATGTCACAGCCTACTAGCACTCCATCCATGGCTCTAATTGTAGGTTAATGATTACCTATTTCGAGAGGTCCACGATGTCGTGAGGGAAGACTGAGACAGTCACTCACGAATATTTCTAAGGGGTGCACAATAAGGCAGGGTCCTTATTCCTTATAAGTCCCTAGTCTTTCAAAAGTTCAACCGAATGGAATGCTGACTACAGTGGTTGTACAACTACCAAAACCACTCAAAGGAGAGTAGCACCCTTAGAGCACATAATGCATATTGAAAGGAACGTCGCGTAATTAAAAATTTGAATCAAAGGCAAGTGGCACCCTTGGAGCACAGAGTGCATCTTGAAGGGCACGTCACAAAAATAAAACTTGAGTCAATGAATCTAGGTGGCCTAGAAAACCTTGAGCAAATAATCAAACATTGTATAATATTTAAGCATTGTTGGATTTAATTAATTAAACAAGGATTGAAATTATTAACTTTAAATCCTCATTTGGAAGTCTAAACCTATTTAAAATTTAATCATAATTCTAAGCTTGGTGAAAATACTAAAACTTAAATACAAATTAAATAACATAGGAAAGAGGCAAGTCAATTCAAGAAAATAAGAAGGATGAAATAATTCTAAAGAATTAATATAATACACTTGTGTGTAGAAAATACCAAAGTGGAATTTAAGATAAGAAAGGAATAAAACATTAAAGATTGTGCACACATATACGGGTATCTAGAGTCTAGTTAACACTAGTCTAACTAGAGAAGAATCATATTTTAACTCAACTCAGTTTTAGAAAGGAATAAGCCATTAATTGGGAACAAGGGGAATAAAGAGACAACTAAGAGTGATTTTAGGAGTACTTTAAGGATGGGTGAGAGAAATTGACTTTTATTAAAATAAATTGTGGATTTACTTGTGCAACTAAGGGAAAGGATGAAAAGTGTATGGGGAAATAATTCTTATTTAATTATTTAAAAAGTGAATTAAATGTGAAAGTGGCAAGGTGTCATTGAGGAAACTCCTATAAAGAAAATGGGAAAGGGGGTAAAAACACATTGGTTATGGGAAAGGTTATGCTACAGAAATTTTGAATGGTTTTACTTGTGAGAGTTGGGATACCCAGCTTGAGAGAGATTGGAGGCTCTACCTTGCGAGGCAAGATGGGAGCTAGAGGAATTTTGGTTGTGTGTGTGTGTGGCCCCTTTGCGGCTCATGGGGCTAATGGGGAAGAAGTGTACCACTAGCGTTGGCTAGGAGGTATCAGTGACGTCTCTACAATTAGCAAGCCAGAGGTCGGGAGAAGTTTTGTCAGGGAAGAACGTCTTTAAATTTCATCTCACCAGATACAGTATTTTTATTTGAGATTTAATTTGTAAAAATATTTAAACTGTAATGAGTTTTAACAATTGGCGCAACTATGTGTATTCAAAATATCCATTGATACGTTCCTTGACGTTTTTGAAAATAAATTTTGGAGATTAATGCCAACTCAATACTCTCACTCGGTATTGGAATTATTGTTAGTTGTCCCTTCGTCTACTAAATCCCTTTGTTAATTATTTTAATCATCATTCACTATGTTACCCATAAGAATAATAATGATTGATGGCCTTGTGAAGCTTTTGTGACTATCGAATGCTTCTTCCGTGTTATAATGAGTCTCCCCAAGGGTGTTCTTCCCTCAGAAGATTTTCTTTGATGGTATTACGCTCCCTTTTGTGGATAATCGCCTCAGATTTCCTCACTAATTTTACCCTTGTATAACTCTATGTTTTTATGTATAAAACTTTCCCAATGTTTGGGGAAACTACCATGCAATTTTACCCTTGTATAACTCTGTGTTTTTATGTATAAAACTTTCCGAGCGTTTGGGGAATCTCCATGCAATTTTACCCTTGTATAACTTTATGTTTTTATGTATAAAACTTTCCCAACGTTTGGGGAAATCAACATGTGATTTTACCCTTGCATAACTCTGCATTTTTATGTATAAAACTTTCCCAACGTTTAGGGAGTCGCCGTGTGATTTTACCCTTAAATAAATCTGTGTTTTTATGTATAAAAATTTCCCAGGGTTTTGGGAATCACCATGCGATCTTACCCTTGTATAACTATATGTTTTTATGTATAAAACTTGCCCAACATTTTGGGAATTGGCATGCGATTTTACCCTTGTATAACTCTGCATTTTTATGTATAAAACTTGCCCAACATTTCAGGAATCGCCATGCGATTTTACCCTTGTAGGATAGGTTGGGCGGGTAGTTATTTTAATGTTCAATGACATGGTGGATCTTTATGTGTTTTTTGTTTAGGTGATTTTGATGTACATAATGGCGCTACTATATATATATATATATATATATATATATATACATTTTGATTATGTGTCGCTAACATTTATGTTAATGTGTTGGCTTGTGCCGTTATTGATTTCCATGAGGTATCACTTGTAATGATTTTAATTATGATGTCGTGTGGATCATGCATTGATAGAGTCATTGTTATGTGTCTTTTTAATTGTGTTAATGCATGTCTTATGTGTCATTTTAGTTATGATGATGTATTACTTGCGGTGTTGTTTATTATGTTGTAACAGATTGAATATTCAAAAAAAAAAATTACCTATTATACATTGCTTTTCGTTGTCATAACAAAGGGGAAATGACATTCTTTAGTATAGTATTTTTGAAAATGTTTTTGAAGAGTCTCGTGAAGATACAGTGTTCCTTGCTACTTCAGGGGATAAAAACCAACATTTTTGTAATCAAGTTGAAATATTGCATAAGAAGATAGATATGGTTGACCAAGTATACCTAGAAAAAGAGAAAATACCTTATGATATTACAACTCAGTACACACAAAATCAACTTTGCATATCATCCGATACAGGTTGTGAGTTGCAGGTTACACAGGTTGTGAATATCAGCTGATACAGGTTGTGAGTTTGTAACGACCCCTCCGTTCCGACAACAAAAATGATGTAAGTAGGTAATTATTTGTTTTCTTTATTTGCGTTAGGAATTTAATTGTCACAACATAAATGGGTAGCATTACAAGCGACACATCAATGAAATCAATAACGACACAAGCCAATGCATTAACATAAATAACAATGACTCATGATCAACACCTAAACATGAATAGAGGCGTATTTCAGCACATCACCATCAATTGAAGAAAATATTACTAATGATCAACCATGTCATTGAATATAAAATAACTACCCTCCCAAACTATCATGCATGGTTAGGACCTCCAGGACACATAAGAAACACTCAATCCCAGGATTCATCCGATTGATTTTGATCACTTAAGGTCTCATGGTTGGTGATTATTCTGAGGAACAAGGAGGTATCTAAATACCATAACCTAATCAAGATGAAAATCAACTAGATAAATCAATCAATCTTAAACATCAATTATTCATGGTGCAATCATAATCTACTCTACCAAAATCATGTTAATGATTGCATCTATGTGAGACATTCTCCAGCTTACAAACCTATGAGATGTGGATCATTGCAGCTATGTGATACTTTATTCAGCTTATAAACCTGAGATAAATCCCCTAATAAGGGTATGTGGTTCCTATCTGAGATAGAGCTCGAATGTAGAGATGACCTCCTTCATTTAGAGAGTTGAGAAGAACTCTAGATGATTATCTTGTGGGAAAGATGATATGTTGAGTTGGACATGCCAGTGGCTGAGAAAAAGGTGAACGTGTGAAACCCCAAAGTGTTGGATTCATCGTCATGAGAAAATAAATGAAGATGATGTATATTCCTCCTATGAGAAGTAGAGTTGACGAGAAACTCTAGATGAATCTCTTGTGTGATGCAGTGGAAAAGAAGATATGTTGAGTGGATGTGCTTGTGGACGAGCACATGTGAACATATGAAGATCTGGTTCTTCTGTGTAATGCAATGAGCTAGAGATATAGATATCCCTATGGATGTGCCCCTATTGGATAAGCACTAGTGGGTGTATCAGATCCATTGCTATATTGTTCAAGATTCAGACCTGCCTGTAACCCTAATTATAATGTAAAGGGTCTAGGTCAGCCCCACCTTAATGTGATTGGTAATAAATGTAAAAGATAATTAATATGGTTAATATTAATCATAATGTGACTTAGAGAGGTCAGTCCTATTGTGCCAATAGACACTCTTGTTGATACGACAAGTCTAATATAAGTAAAGGAAGATTATCCATTGTGGAATCATATCGTTCACACAAGTTTGGAAATTTCAGCAAGTAAATCTACTTAGGAAAAGTGCACACCTCTCTTGGGCGCTAGTATTATAGGGTTTGATCACCCTCTTGTGTGATAAGTCTTATTGGTGGTGAAGGTATTTCTATTGAAGAATATAGCAAAGGATTTGGCTGAGTTTTCTTCTCTTGTTGAGAAGGGTTTCCCAGGATACTTCGTGTGTTCTTGTGCATGGTGTTTCTTCTTGTGATCTTGGTTGCTGCAACATTCTTGTTTATGGTTAAGGGAAATGCAAAATTGAAATGAACTACATGCTTAACCTAGATTATTAAAAAATCAACATGGTATCAAAGCATAGGTCTTGAAGATCCCATTGCACAAACACTTTCCACCCATTCTCTCTCACTTCTACAGAAACCATATGACCCTCCTAGGGTTTCCAGAAATTTCATATGGCCTACTCTTATGAGGGTTTTCAACACTCAAAACTTGGACGTTGGGAATAAAAAGAACATAGGAGTGTATTCCCTCTTTCATCTCACCTCCAACAAGTCTCATATTTCATTTCCGAGCATTTTGATTTTTTGGCCCTAAGGGCTTCTCCAAATTCTACAGAAAAATTCAGAATTGTATTTATGCAACTTATTGAAGAAGATCTTCAGTTTACTAGGGATATCATATTTCTCAAGGCTTATTGTTGGCATTCATAAGCCCACTAAAAACCTAAAAGTGTTAGCCTAGCCTAGCCGTTAGGTTTTCTAGCCTAGTTGACAAGGCTTTGTGAAGATGAGCAAAATCATGATGGGAAGAAAACTTCATGATTCAAGAAAGCTCGGTTCCAGAATACAAGACCTCAAAGAAATGAAGACATAGACATCTTTGTACTCTCAGGTATGGTTCCTATCAATGAAAACACTTGGCTAATTGACAGTGGTGCCTCTAGGCACATGACCGGTCTTAGAAATCATCTACATTTCGTTGAGAAAGAGACACATCTACATGTTGTTCTTGGAGATGATGCCAGATATAATGTAAGAGGGGTTGGAACTTCTACCTTCCAACTAGATTCAGATATGCAGCTCAAACTAGAAGAAGTACTATATGTACCCAGAATGAAGAGAACCCTTGTCTCTATTTCGGCCTTGGAAGACAAAGGCTACAAAATTACTTTCACAGAAGGAAGAGTTCTTGCATGGCACAAAGAATCTCATATAATATCTTCCAAAGTAATTGGTGTCCGAGAAAACATCTTGTACAAATTAACCATCAAACCAGCTCAAGCCTTATTACATGACACTATCATCTTGAGTGAGTTATGACATAGAATACTTGCTCACATTCATTATAGAGCTCTCGCAGCTCTAGGGAAAATGGTAACAGGTCTACTAGAGATATAGATTCAACATAAAGGTGTTTGCAAAGGTTTTTCCCTTGGAAAAAATGTTAAAATATCCTTTCCTAGCAGTGACAATAGATCCAAGGAAATCTTGGACTTGATACATTCAGATGTATGTGGGCCAATGATTGTTGCATCCCTAAATGGGTACTTATACTATGTACTCTTTATAGATGATCACTCCAGGAAAACTTGGATATACTTTCTGAAGAACAAATATGGAGTCCTTGCCAAGTTTCAAGAATTCAAACCTCATATTGAAAACCAGACCAGAAGAAAAATCAAAATATTAATATTAGACAATGGAGGAGAATACACCTCAAAAGAATTCAACAGTTTTTGTATTGAAGCAAGAATCAAGAGGGAGTTCATAGTTCCTTAAAACCCCCAACAAAATGGGGTTGCTGAAAGGAAAATAGAACTATCATTGAGGAAAATAAAGCAATGATACATGATCAGAGTCTACCTATGACTCTATGGGCAGAAGCATCTATGAAAACAGTATATGTTCAAAACCGAAGTCCTCATCAGATCCTGAAGAACATTACTCTAGAAGAAGCATTCAACAAAGTAAAGCCTGAGATTGAACACTTAAGAATATTTAGATGCCCAATATATCTTCATGTACCTAAAGAAAAGAGATCCAAACTAGAACCTTCAGGAAGGAAAGGTACATTTGTAGGATACAATGAATCCTCAAAAGCATATTGAGTCTACATTCCAGGTCAGAGACAAATTGAAGTAAGTAGAGATGTTACCTTTGAAGAAGAAGTAGCCTTCCATAAATCCATAGAATCTTAGATGGAAATTGATAATGAAACAATACCTTATCCCCCTTCAACAGTTTAGAGGGAGACAAATATTATTCTAGATGATCCAATAGCTCCAGTTGATCCAGTTGCTCCAGCAGATTCAGTTGCTCCAAGAAACATACCCAGAGACATTAAAATTGGACATAAAATGTCATCTTGGGCCCAAAAAACTCTATAATAAGAAGAAGGGCATAAAGCCCCACAAGGAACAACCAGAGAAAGCAAGAGACCAAAGATATTCTCAAGCTACCTTTCAACCGTGACCCACATTATTGATTCAGAGCCAACTTTTCATGGAGAATCTTCAAGTGAACAAGTATGGCAATATGCCATGACTGAAGAATATCAACCTATATTAAAAATTGATGTATGGGATGTTTTTCCAAGACCGGAGGGAAAGTCCATAGTGACTTCCAAATGGATTAAAAAAATAAAGCATGTTGCTAATGCAAGCATTGAAAAATATAAAGCAAGATTTGTGGCCAGAGGGTTTTCACAAATAGAGGGAGTTGACTATCAAGAGACTTTTGCACCAGTAGCCAGATATACCTCCATCCGATCTATCATTTCTTTGGCTTCCTCCATGGGTTGGAAGCTACATCATATGGATGTAAAGACAACTTTTCTCAATGGTGAAATTGAGGAAGAAGTTTATATTGAGCATCCAGAAGGTTTCATTGTACGAAAAATCTCATGTATGTAGGTGTAGTATATCTAGGTAGGTAATATGGGGTACCTAGGGAGGTACCCAATGGGAATGTGGTTATGTATTATTCGTGGAAGTCATTTAATATATGAGAATGTGGTCATTCATTGTAAGGTGGACTAGGTGCACTATATTAATAAAGGCCCACTATGGTAGTTAGATGTAATAAATGTGAGAAGGCTCTCTAGAAGGTTCCTACGAGATAGATAGATCTATATAAATAAGTGTAAGAAATTTAATGAAACATAGTGAAGAATATTTCCATTGTGACAAACAAGTGTTGCTTGAAGAGTACATTCCTTCCTTAAGGAATAATATATGGTGTTACCCTACCTCAAGGGTTTTCTCTATATTATTGTGTTCATGTTATGGTGAATGGTTTATGGTTTATTATTGGTATTATTGAAGTATATTTGCAGATATGGTATAGGTACTTAACAATTGGTATCATAGCACTTTCCTTGGCCAAAGAAGGGAATAATTGTTTTGTTCTTTTTGCAGTTTTTTTCTAGGAAAAAAAAAGGGCGGCGCACTTCAGGTTCAGATATGAAGATTTATGAGATGAATTTGGAAAAAAAAATGGATATTTGAATTTATCTAGGAAAAATACCCAATTTCAAAAAAAAAATCAGTCGAAACGGAGTCTGGGAAGTAAAGTTATGAGCATTTTAAATTCAACAGTTTTTCAAGGTTTTTCTGAAAAAAACCGTGATTTTCTGTAGTAAGTTATTTCTACACCCTAGTTTTTGTTGAAGATTTATTCCAAGCATGATATTTTTACTGGAAGAGATGATGACCCTAGTATTTAAGAATTTATACAATCTCACAAGTCATTATGGAAAGGGCAGTGGAAATATTTTGTAGACCGGGGTTTCAAAGATAATGCTCTCATAAGGTGGAAATCATTTCACCATTCTAAGTGGATGTCACTTTCTGAGGAAGCACTTGAAAAATTACTTTTATAAAAGTGGTCTCATACAAAGAGTAAGGATAAAGACATCACCAAGAGTTTATTTTCATGTGGAAAATCTATATTACAAGTTTGTGGTTGTATTCATAAAGAAAATGTCATTGTTTCTATTAACCTTAGTTGCAAACAAAATTATATCAATATTCAGTTGGTTAATAGATTGCAAGTTCTGGCAAAGAATATTCAAAGCACACAGGTTGCAGGTAAAAATGTTAAAATTTTTAAATATTTGAAGCTCAGTATCGATAAATATGTGTTGCATTCAGATTTTGAGGCTCTAGATATGGGTGATGAAGACATTGTTTTGGGATATGCTTGGATAGAATCAGTGGGTGCCATTAATATTAATGTGAAAAATAAGTTTCTAAAGATTTGGTAGAAGAAAAAGAAAATTACATTGCAGGATATGTCTCTTAGTAAGAAATATGGGCCCACGGAAGCTAGCAAAACAATTATTGTCGAGTCCGAAGATGAATCAGCAGCAGAGTCTACAGAAGGAGATGAAGAAAAACCACATGAAGGACACAATAGGGAAGGTAAGGAGGTCATTGACTCAAAGGAACAAAGCGTTGTAGATTTGAAGAAAAAAGAACAAATTCCTACAGTTGTTGTATATCATGATCCACATCATATAGAGACACAACAATCATCAAGGAAAGGGCGTGCACATCAACACATTTATGCACCAACAAGGCACCATACATGAAACCGATCAATAGGTGCATGGAGGACTACCGAAAATACGGGAAGAGTTCAGGCTATAGAAACAATCCCATGGAAACCCCGACAAGATGCAAAGAAAGATCAGAGTGGCGAGGTAACAAATGGACATCGTGTTCAACTTCCATTGGGATGGATGGATGGTCGTACTTGGTACCAGTTCGCTACATTGCTCAGTCAGTCATATTGTATGGTTTCTTCTCATGTTTCAAGGACGAAACATGTGAAGGGGGATGGAATGTAGTATATCTAGGGAGGTAATATGGGGTACCTAAGAAGGTACACAATGGTAATGTGGTTATGTATTATTAGTGGAAGTCATTTAATATATGAGAATGTGGTCATTCAATGTAAGGTGGACAAGGTCCACTATATTAATAAAGGCCCACTATGGTAGTTAGATGTAATAAATGTGAGAAGTCTCTCTAGAAGGTTCCTAGGAGATAGAGAGAGCTATATAAAGAAGTGGAAGAAATGTAATGAAACATAGTGAAGAATATTATCATTGTAACAAGAAAGTGTTGCTTGAATAGTGTATTCCTTCCTTAAGGAATAATATATGGTGTTATCATACCTCAAGGGTTTTCTCTATATTCTTGTGTTCATGTTATGGTGAATGGTTTATTCTTGGTCTTATAGAAGTATATTTGCAGCTCTGGTATAGGTACTTAACAATAGGTTAAAGAAATCCTTATATGGTCTAAAGCAAGCACCACGTGCTTGGTACGAGAAAATGGATGGATTTTTGATGAGTTTGGGATTCAACAAAAGTATTGTTGATCCAAACTTGTATTATCACATTTATGGGAATGAATGTATGATTTTGGTCTTATATGTGGACGATCTTTTCCTCACCGGTTCAGAGAGACTCATTGATGAATGCAAACAAGCATTGACAGATAAATTTGAAATGAAGGATTTGGGCTTCATGCATTATTTCTTGGGACTAGAAGTATGGCAGAGAACAGATGAAATTTTCCTAAGTCAAGGAAAATATACTATGGAGATACTGAAAAAGTTCAGCATGACAGAATGCAAATCCATGCATACTCCAATGGTAATGGATTTAAACAAAATTATTGATATTGATTCAGGAGATGTATATCCACACTCATACCAACAGTTGATTGGATCTCTGATGTATCTGGTTAACACCAGACCAAAAATTTTCTATGTAGTAAATGTGCTTATCCAGTTTATGAGCCAACCATACACAGTCGATAGTTCCAAAACATGTATTGAGATATTTACAAGTTACAATTGGTTATGGCCTAATATATACATCCAATGTGGACTTGAGCCTGCAAGGATATGTCGATGAAGATTGGGCAGGAGGTGTAGTAGACAAAAAGAGCACCTCCAGTTGTTGCTTCACCTTCAGATCAACCATGGTTTCCTGGTGTAGCAGAAAACAAATATCTGTGGCTTTAAGCACCGCAGAGGTAGAGTACATAGCACTGAGTGTGGAAGTTTGTGAAGTAGTATGGCTTAACAAACTTCTGACTGAATTATTCGATCATGAGATGGATCCTACTACTATTCACTGTGATAACCAAAGCTGTGTAAACCTCTCCGAGAACCCAGTGTTTCATGAAAGATCAAAACACATTGAAATCAAGTATCACTATATCAGAGACATGGTGCAGAGGAATATAGTTCATGTGCAATATCTTTCTACTCATGAACATATTGCAAATATCTTCACCAAACCACTTGCCAAGACTAAGTTAGAGTATTTCCATGAGAGACTTGGCCTAGTGAAAAATGCATCCCCAGATGAGAGGGAGTGTTGATGATTGTAGCTATGTGAGACATTCTCCAACTTACAAACCTGTGAGATGTGGATCATTGCAGCTATGTGAGACTTTCTCCAGCTTACAAACCTGAGAGAAATCCCCTAAGAAGAGTACGTGGTTCCTATCCAAGACAGAGTTGGAACGTAGATATGAAATCCTCCATTCAAAGACTTGAGAAGAACTCCAGATGATTATCCTGTGGGAAAGGTGATCTATTGAGTTGGATGTGCATGTGGCTGAGCACAAGGTGAATGCATGAAACCCCAAAGTGTTGGGTGCATTGTCATGAGAACAGAAATGAAGATGATGTATTGGCCTCCTCTGAGCAGCAGAGTTGACAAGAAACACCAGATGAATCTCCTGTGTGATGCAGTGGAAAAGAAGATCTGTTGATTGGACGTTCCTGTGGATGAGCACAGGTGAACGTATGAATATCTGGTTCTTCTGTGTAATGCAGTGAGCTAGAGATATAGGCATCCCTATGAATGTGCCCCTAGTGGATGAGAAATAGTGGGTGTATTAGATCCCTTGCTATATTGTTCAAGAGTCAGACCTGCTTGTAACCCTAATTACAATGTAAAGGGTACAGGTCGGCCCCACCTTAATATGATTAGTAATAAATGTAAAAGATAATTAATCTAGTTAATATTAATTATAATTTGACTTAGAGAGGTCGGCCCTGTTGTGCCAATATACACTTTTGTTGATAGGACAAGTCTAATATAGATAAAGGAAGATTCTTCATTTTGGAATCATATCCTTCACACAAGTTTGGAAATTTCAGCAAGTACATCTACTTGGGAAAAGTGTGCACCTCTCTTCAGCACTAGTCTTCCAGGGTTTCATCACCCTCTTGTGTGCTAAGTCTTATTGGTGGTGAAGGTATTTCTCTTGAAGAATATAGCAAAGGATTTGGTTGGGTTTTCTTCCCTTGTTGAGAAGGGTTTCCAAGGATACTTCTTATGTTCTTGTGATGAAGGATTAGATCCTGTCACTGAGAGGGGGGGGTGAATCAGTGACACAACAATTATATTAATTTTTTATTTATTGTTGCACGCATAATTTTAATACATCATTTTATTGTGAAACCCAAATGGGAAAACCACAAACTCTTTTCTATTAACTGCAAAATTTGTTTTACATGTTACATAGAAGGAAGATGTACTTCCTTTTTTATCAGCACCAATTGATCAAGATGCACCCACACCCTAGTTTACTAGTACCAATTGGTAGGAGGCTAAAACCCCCTGTTTAGTCAGATACAACTAACAAGGAAGCACCAACTCCCTCTGCAGACATAAACCTGCCCTTGCACCACCCAACCACCCTTAATCCATAAGTATATTCAACTTTTCTTCCTAGAATCTACTTGATCTTTTGATCTTCTCATCTAGCCTACATAGACACTTTCTTCTCCCACTCTTTCATGTTTATATATTCTTCAAAATAGCGTGAGTGTGAAACACTGTGTCCATTCGTTTATACCATCACACCTCTTTAATTAACTTAACCATAATATCTGTTATTATTTTCACTTTGATGGATATTCATAAATTGATCACTTATGGATCAATTTCATCCATTAAATTCGATCTTGAATCTCTGTTTATTTTCAGAGAGACCAAATTTTGCGGAGGCGCTTCCTTCAAACCATCACTTATGACCATGCGTTACAAAACCACGAGCTTGCCAACTATAGCAACATATTATAATTTCCTATTAAAACTCTTATAGCATATGACCATCGGTGGTGACCAAATTCTAGGCCAAGAGAGTGCTTGATCACTCATCAAATCAACGGTCATGATTCAATCTTCTGATGTGATGGACGACTAACGGAACTTCGCACTTCAGAACTTCGGGTTTTCAACATATCAAAACTTCTGAATCAGATTTTTTGAATAGATCAGACGGTTGATGTTTATTTCGTGGAGTCAGATCAATCGTCAGATTTGATTCTTTATAAGGATTAATCTGACGGCCATGACTTAATCAAGCATTGAAAATGGATGGCCACCATTTCATCCGGGTCTTTGGACTTCAGAGATTTCATATCTCAACTGGGTCTTCGGACTTCGGATATTTCGATTCTCAACCCCTTCTTTCACTTGCAGTGATCACCTATTAAGTAAGTCATAAACGGTGGAGACCGCTTGCTGTCGGTTAACGCTTCCACTTAATCTATCCTTCCACTATATTTAAATCAACATAAAAGAATGCTCCCGAAGTGATATTTCAGATCGGACGTCTCGTGTCCACTTCGAGTCTTCTACATTCAGGACTTCAGGAATTTGGATGAGTACGATGGCAAATCTCCTGAAGAAAAAATCTCAAAGTGACCTAACTTCTTGCGTCACTTGATGACATGTCACGTGTCAAGAAGATGCCACGTGTCACTCATATTCATGGTTTGCACGTACCTGAAATGATGATATCATCTTGACACTTGTCATTCTCTGATTGTTCCACATGTCCATGCTGACATAGTCTTCTGACATGTTCTGTCGACGTGGTCTACCAAACAACAGCCATGATCCAATGATCCTTGAATGTCCTCTAAATCCGACGGTCCTTATTCATTTCGGATTTCCAGGCTTCGAGTATTTCACATCTCAAACTTTCCAGAGAGTAACCTCCTCGCTTCTTTATACCCGAATTGAATTCTGTTCGTTGATCAGGTTCTTTAGATCAATGATTCGATCTATTTTGTGATGCATCTCTTGTATCTTTATCATTTCCTTCCACTTTAACATGATCTGATGGCTTACGAGAATCGGGTTTAATTTGACGGTTGACGGGTATTCGGCTAATCAAAATATCAACATTTTAGCCTCGCTTATCTTATCCTTCCACTCAAAATCTGATCCAACGATCATGAAGATACTTGAAGTATATCTCACGATCACAAATGATTGTAGAACCATAACTTGTGAGTGATTTAACTTGTCACCCAAACTCCGTAGTGGGAAGTTGTGCATTGTTGGTGAGTCAACCACAATCATTGATCTTTAAAGATATAAGATCGGATTGTCCTGACGAATTGTGGGATTGGAACAAGCGTGATGTTTAATTCTCCTTTCGCTCCCCACAATTCATCCCTACCGTTGATCTGTCTTGCAGATCGACGGTCACGATCCTCCAACGATCCTCAAGCCCATGGTCACTCATATCACTGTCTTCCATTACATGAGATGATCGACACCATCAATTTCCTTGATCGGATGGTTGTTGAGACTTCTCACCTTTTCCTGTGCAATGGTCGATTTCTCAATATTTCCATAGATCCCGACGATACTTCTGCAATATGCTTCTTGCTTCTAAGCTTTGATCTTCATTCGCTAACCCTCCTGAGATTTTATCATAAGAACATTGTTGGTCCTATCGTGATCAACAATAATCACAAATTTCTTCATCCTTAAGGTGATGTTCTTCCGCTGATTCTTTTTCTTCCCGAGATTAACCTTGATTCTCTGCTTACTATGACTATTGACATCAATGACAACACATGAATGAAAATATGTCCAAAAATATCCTCCTTTTTCATTGAGGGAACAAACCAACTTTATACACAATCTCCCCCTGTGGTGATTCTTCTGTCCTCTAAAGTTACTCTCCCCCTTCGGCATCAATGGCAAAGGGTTTCTTCTCTGATGATATTTCTATATAAATATTTCTTTGACCACTGGTAACTCTTCCTGCAATCACACTTTTCCTTTCATAACTGAATGACTCCTTCTGACATTGATTGCTATCTGCCCATGAATAGGTGCCAACTTATGCATTATTTTCTTGAGAGATTTAGGTAGGAAGAAGGATTACTCCCAATTTTTTCCTGAGATATTCAAATACATCTCTGCTCAAGGGTTTTGTAAAAATACTTGCCACATGTTCTTGTGTTGGAACATATTCTTAGATAGTGGTACTTTATGGGAATGTTTTTTGATTTTGAGTGTTGGACAGGGTTCTTAGAGAGACTTATCGTGCTTGTATTATCACAGTGGATAGTAGTGGGTTCTTAAAATATTATTTTGATGTCTTGTAGAGTTTGTTTCATCCATTCCACTTATGTGCAACATTCTACTACTGCAATATACTCAGCTTCAATGCTAGACAGAGAAATTGAGGATTGTCTCTTGTTTATCCAAGCAACCAGTGATTCTCCCAAAAAGAATTCTCCTCCACTTGTACTTTTTCTATCATCTACACTTCCTACCCAATCAACATCTGAATAGGCTTTTAATGTGAATGAATCCTTGATAAGGTACCAAAAACCAAGATCTATGGTTCCTTTCAAATATCTAAAGATTCTTTTTACAGCTTGAACATGGTTCTCCTTTGGTTTTGCTTGGAATCTAGCCACCATCCCAACAACTTGCTTGACATCAGGTCTGGAAGTTGTTACATAGAGAAAACTACCAATCATTGATCTGTAGTGTTTTGGATCTACAACTTTGGACTCATCATCCTTGCTTAGTTTGCATCCAACTGTCATGGGTGTACTAACAGGTTTGCAATCCTTTAAGTGGAATCTCTTAAGCATATCCTTTAAATATTTAGACTGATGGATAAACACTCCTCTTTTGGACTGAATTATTTGTAATCCAAGAAATAAATTCAGTTCACCAAGCAAAGAAATTTCAAATTCTTGTTGCATCATCCTAGAAAAGTCCTTACTCATTTTATCATCATCACTGCCAAATATAATATCATCAACATATACTTCCACAATAATCATGTTATTACCATCAATTTTACAGTAAATATTGTTATCTATTGATCCCCTTTTTAGGCCTTGTTTTTGTAAGTAATAATCTAGCCTTGCATACCATGCTCTAGGTGCTTGTTTTAGCCCATAGAGTGATTTCTTTAGTTTACAGAAATAGAATCCTTTTTTGGTTAATTGGAATCCTTCTGGTTGCTCAATATAGACTTCCTCTTCTAAATTTCCATTGAGAAATGCTGACTTGACATCCATTTGGTACACTTTAAATTTTCTATAACTAGAGAAAGCTAAGAACATCCTAATTGCCTATAATCTGGCCACAGGTGAAAATGTTTCTTTATAGTCTACTCCATCAACCCGAGCATACCCTTTGCATACTAATCTGGCTTTGTTCATGATTACTTTCCCATTTTATTTTTATATACCCATTTAGTTCCAATGGCATTTTTATCTTTTGGTCTTGGAACTAGTTCCCAAGTTTGATTTTTTTCAATTTGGTCCAATTATTCATTCATATCTTTGATCCAGTACTCATATTTACATGCTTCTTTGATTGAGATAGGCTCAACATGTGACAACAATGTAATTTTTGTTTGATATAGTAGTTGTCTTCTTGTGTGCACTCCATCATTCATATCTCCAATAATCAGTTCTTCAGGANTTTGAGTAATTCTTGAGGGTGTATTTGTATCTCTTCTTGGGAATTCTTCTATTATCTCTCCATATTGACTATCTTCATCTCTTTCAATAGTATCCATATCATATTCTTCCATTTATTTTTCATTCTCTTCTACTTCTTCTAGCTGTGTGCCGAATGTCTCATCATCATCTTCATCTTCATTTTTAGGTATGGTCTCTTGATTTTTTATCCTTATCATTTTTAGGTCATCCACCTTGACATTTGCACTCTCAAAAATATTATGTGATCTATGATTGTAGCATCTATATTCTTTCTTGTTTGAAGCATATCCAATAAAAATACCTTCATCAGATCTAGCATCAAATTTTCCAAGACCCTCATCTAGTCTTTTGATGTAGCATTTACTCCCAAAGACCTTGAAGTATTTTACTGATGGATCTCTTCCAAACAATAGTTCATAATGGGTCTTATCACTATTAAACCTGAGCTGACCTCTGTTCAATATGTATATTGTTGTGCTTACAGCTTCCCTCCAATATCCATCTGACAATTTTTCTTCATTGAGCATAGTCCTTGCAACCTCCTGAACTGTTCTATTCTTTCTCTCAACAATCCCGTTTCGCTGAGGTGTTCTGGCAGCAAAAAATTGTCTTTTTATTCCATGGGTTTCCTAGAAGAGATCAAACTCTTTTGAGGTGAATTCACCACCATTGGCTGATCTAAGACATTTGATTTTTGTCTCCTTTTCATTTTCATCAAGAGTTTTAAAGGATTTGAATTTGTTGAGTGCTTCTGATTTTTCTTTGAGAAAACATATCCAACCCATTCTAGTAAAATCATCAATGAACAACATAAAGTAAGACTCTCCTTGCAAACTCTTGGTTCTCGTAGGTCCACATAGGTCTGTGTGAACAAGCTCTAAAGGTTTATAGGTTGTGTATTATTTTTCCTTGAACCTTATTCTAGTTTGCTTCCCTAGTTGATAGTGTCTACACATAGCATTTGAGGGTTTTATGATCTTGGGCAAGTTTCTTACTGTACCAAGGTTGTTGACTTTCAAAATATTGTCAAATTTAATATGCCCCAACCTTCTATGCCATAACCAATTTTGATCTACTGAATTTATATGACACTCCTCATTCAATTTTGCGTCTAGTATATATACATTTTCAGGAGTTCTAGGAGAAATACCAACTAATTTTCCTGTGTCTTCTCTCGTAATCTCAAATTTTTGGGAATCAAAGATGCAGAAGTGCCCCTGATCATAGGTTTGACTGACACTTATTAAACTAGGCTTCAGTTTTTCGACAAGTAGCACATTTCTGGCTTTGTCTTTTCCCAAGCTCACAATGCCTTTTCCAAGTATGGTACTTGAAGCATTATCACCGAATGTAACTTTACCTTTTTGTTTCTTTAAGTCTAAAAAATTGTCCTTGTTACCTGTCATATGTTTTAAGCACCCACTGTCAACATACCAGAGATCCTTTTTATCTTGTGCTTTTAGGGCAATAAGACATTCCTTTTTTTATGTTTTTTCTCTCAAAAGTTTCTTTTGCTCTCTTATGAACTTTGGTTTTTCTGAGACTTCCATTAATCTACAATTAATGGTGTTATGTCCATGGTTATGACATCTGAATAATTCTAAGTCCCCTTCTTGTAAAGGTGAAAAGGAGTTATAGTTTATGCTTTTAACTCGATTTGTTGCTTGTTTATCCTTACATATATAGTTCTTAACCTTCAGATTTTTATTTCTATATGCTCTACAATTTATAGCTTTGTGTCTGAAATTAGAGCATGCAAAGAAATAACCAAGGAAAATGCGAGGATACCTATTTTGATAGAACTTCTTTGGTATTGTCCTGTCTTCCTTCTTGATGGGTGGAAGTAATCTTTTGGAGTTATGATCATTACTTATCTTCTCTTCATTTTTCTTCTTGAATGTACTGAGGAGAGCATCTGCATAAGATTTTGATTTAACATGGCTTTCCTTTTGAGAATAACCTATTCCATTTTTATTACCTAAATCTCTTTGCATGGTAATAATTTTATCTAATATTTTAGAGCTATTTTTCAGATTTTGTTTGAATGATTTTTGCATCCAATTTCTTTTTTAGATGAACTATTTATGCCTCCATTCTTTCACAAGTTATTTGTTTTTCCTTAAGAGACTTTTCCATACTTTCTTTGATCTTATTTGCTTCTAAGATTTGTTTTTTCAGATTTCTCATGAGTTTTTCCATCTCCTTTTCTACTTGTTCATGTTTTTCCTTTTGTTCAACTACACAACTTTTTAATTGTCCATATCTGGTTTTGTATTTTCTTAATTCATCTAAAGCACTGAGAAGTTCTTCCTCCATATTAACTTCTGCTTCATCTTCTAACTCCTTCTCATGTTTAATTTTTTCTATCTCATTATATTCTTCAATACCTAAAAAAGGGACTTCATCATCATCAAATTCATTGTTGTCACTAGACTCTGATGGGCTGTTGTTTTCTTCTCTTGAGTAGAAATTCTTTTTCCCTTTGTAAAACTTTTTCTTGTAGTTGGGTTTTCCCTTCTTTTTGTATTGTTTGGTTTTATTTTCTTCATCTTCAGGGTCCTCCTTGGGATAGGGACACTTGGATGCAAAATGACCAACTTTTCCACAGTTAAAACATTTGAAAGGAAGCTTGCCTTTGTACTTCCCTGATCCTTTCTGAAGTTTTCTAATGAAATTGGCTTCTTCCACATCAGATTCTTCATGATGGTAGGATTGAAGTTTTTTCTTCTAATTTATCTGTCTTAGATTCTTTGAAAGTTGTTTCATCTTTTGTTGATTTATCATTCCCTGTTCTCATTTCATATGCTATAAAAATTCCATGGAGCTAATCAATTGTGAGTGTGTCTAAATCAAATCTATCTTCAATTGAAGAAATCTTTGCATCATATCTCATAGGTAATGACCTTAGTATTTTTTTCACAATGGGTTTATCTATGATCTCTTCTCTTGCCGCTCTAATTGAGTCAACCACTTCATCTACCCTATGAAAGTACTCAGCAATATTTTCTTTTTCTTTCATTTTCATATTTTTAAACTGGGCTCTATAGGTCTGTTGTTTGGCTTCCTTGACTTTGTCATCTCCTTCTATTGGCACAGGGGCAGACCCAAGGTTCAACCCTACAACAATGCACCAACAAAACACCAACTACCGACCCTTTCGACAACACATGCGAAGAAGATGAAGTCTCACCCGAGGTAGAGGCAGGGGTGGTTGCAGGACTCACATGTCTGCAACTTTAGCTAGGACACTGATCAATGATTACAACACCTTAACAAAGAAATTAGAAGTTATATTTCATCAGTATTTAATCAGTATCTACTTTGCAGGTAAAACCCTAATTACAGACCACCGCAGTTTTCACCCAGTTCTAGCCTATTCAAGCACTAAGCACATTCACATAGGTTAGATCTAGAATTCATTCATATTATTAAGCACAAATCATTAACAAATCTATCTATAATTATTCTATATGAAATCACTTAAGAAAGTAAACACATAAACACATCAATACATCACACAAAGCATAGCAACACAATATATACGTAGTTCACCCCCACCCTGGGGCTACGTCCACCAACTCTTCTTCTCTTTTATTATCTTTGGTCAATCAACTACATGCATAGAGCCACAATATCCTACTGTGCATTGGACAGGAGATCTTCGCACTTCTTTAGATCCTCCTTCCCCAAGTTACAACATAAATTCTTTCACAGTCTCTTACAATCACTTGCACTTAGCTCTGCAAGTCTCACACAGTATGCACAAAGAAATTACACTTACCACTTGCACTTAGCACCTAGCATCACGTAGATGCATATCTCCTTGCATCACCTAGACATCTATTTATACATTACAAAAGGGGCCTAAACATGGGTAAACCCATGGGCCGACATCCTCATACTCGTTACATAAGCCCAAAACCCGAAAGGCCCTAAAAAGAGGCCGAGATCCCGCGATCTCTACTTCGACTTGCGCTCCGCCTTCGACAGCCTGTCAAAGTCCCAAAATTAGGTCAAACCTAACCAAGGATCCTTAAAACTTGGTCAAGGGCCAACACCTTCATATATAGCCTCCATCTTGTCCCATATTTCTTTAGTTGATTTGCAATGCATAACCTTCACACATATAGAATTAGTCAATCCTGCTAGAATTCCATTAACTGCTTTTGAGTTGTCATTACATATTTTCTTTCCTACAGCGTCTTTGGGTGGAGTAGTTGGTGCAGTGTAACCATCTACAACAAATTTCCAGATATCAAAACCAATAGACAACGAGAATTTTTTCATTATTATTTTCCACAGAGCATGGCCTCCTCCATTGAACAATGGTGCTTTGTTGTTGTACATTCCTTCTTGTTGATCCATCTTCAGGATCTAGCTTCAAGTTTGTTATACTGTGTTGAAGGAACCAACTTTGATACCAATTGAAAGATCAGATCCTCTCACTGAGAGGGGGGGGGGGTGAATCAGTGACACAACAATTATATCAATTTTTCATTTATTAATGCACACATAATTTTAACAGAACATTTTATTGTGGAACCCAAATGGGAAAACCACAAACTCTTTTCTATTAACTATGAAATTTGTTTTACATGTTACATAGAATGCAGATGCACTTCCTTTTTTATCAGCACCAACTGATCAGGATGCACCCACACCCTATTTTACCAGCACCAACTAGTAGGAGGCTACAACCCCTTGTTTAATCAAATACAACTGACAAGGAAGCACCAACTCCTAGGCATCAACCTGCCCTTGCACCACCTAACCACCCTTAATTCATAAGTATCTTCATCTTTTCTTCCTGGAATCTACTTCAGATTTTGATCTTCTAATCTGGACTGTAGAGACACTTTCTTCTCCCACTCTTTCATGTTTATATATTCTTCAAAACAACATGAGCATGAAACGCTGTGTCCCTTCGTTTGGACCATCACACCTCTTTAATTAACTTAACCATAATCTTTGTTACTATTTTCAATGTGATGGATTTTCATAAATTGATCACTTATGGATCAATTTCATTCATTAAATTCGATCCTGAATCTTTGTTTATTTTCACAGAGCCCAAATTCTGTGGAGGCGCTTTCTTCAAACCCTCACTTATGACCGTTCATTATAGAACCATGGGCTTGCCAACTATAGTGACATATTATAATTTCCTATTAAAACTCTTAGAGCATATGACCATTGGTGGTGACCAAATGCTAGGCCAAGCGAGTGCTTGATCGCTCATCAAATCAACGGTCATGATTCAATCTTCTAACATGATGGATGGCTGACGAAAATTTGCACTTCGAAACTTCAGGTTTTCAACATCTCAAAACTTCTGAATCATATTTTCCGAACTGATTGGACGATCGAAATTTATTTAGCGGAGTCGGATCAATCGTTGAATTGATTCTTTACAAGGCTTAATCTGATGGCCAGGACTTAATCAAGCATTGAAAATGGATGGCCACCATTTACTCCAGGTCTTCAGAATTCAAAGATTTCAAATCTCAATAGGGTCTTCGGACTTCGGAGATTTTGAGTCTCAACCCCTTCTTTCACCCATAGTGATCACCTGCTAAGTAAGTCATAAACGGTGGAGACCGCTTGTTATCGGTTAACGCTTCCACTTACCCTATCCTTCCACTGTATTTAAATCGACAGACAAGAATGTTCCCAAAGTGACATTTCAGATCAGACGTCTCGTGTCCACTTCGGGTCTTCTGCATTCAGGACTTTGGGAATTTAGGCAAGTGCGGTGGTAAATCTTTCGAAGAAAAACTCCCAAAGTGACCTAACTGCTTGTGTCACTTGATGACGTGTCACGTGTCGAGCAACTGCCATGTGTCACTCAGATTCGTGGTTTGCACGTACCTGAAATGTTGATATCATCATGACACATGTTGTTCTCTGATTGTGCCAGTTTCCATGATGATGTATTCTTCTAACATAGTTTGTCGATGTGGTCTACCAACCAACATCCCTGATCCAACGATCCTTGAATGTCCTCTAAATCCGACGGTCCTTATTCATTTCAAATTTTTGGGCTTCAAGTATTTCACATATCAAAATTTCCTCGAAGCAGATCGCACGATCATAGATGATTGCAGAACCATAGCTTGCGAGTGATTTAACTCGTCACCCAAAATCCGTAGTGGGAAGTTGTGCATTGTTGGTGAGTCAGCCATAATCGTTGATCTTCGAAGCTATAAGATCGGACGATCCTGACTAAGAGGATTTTACGTAATAATAATAAATCAAGAGCACAATTACAATCTTGATCTCAGATATCTTGACCATACATCTTCATCTTAAGGAATATCTTCCAGGAGTAAGTAAGGAAATGCTAAGAGTTCATAGTCATTATAAGAACCCATAAGAAGATAAATCTACTCAAGCCACATATTAATTAAACACTACTTGCATTATGTATCCATATATAAACTAAAATAATTCATTCATAATCATCATTTCTTCATAGCGCAAGGAACAATATATATGCTTAATCATCAATCATCAATAAATAAGTGCATTTGAGTAAGAGAATAAAACCTAACGACTTATAAAATCTAAGAAAGCATAAGTAAGATTCCAATACTAGGTAGCGCCCATCTTTAGAACCTCGCCTAAGTTAAATTCATTTATGTCAAACATCATAGATCAGTTACATCGAGCTACTATAACCAGTACCATCCTTGTGTAGCGCAACCAATTATTTAAAAATGACTTATCTAAGGTGAGCAATAAATAAGATTTTATTACCAATTTTCATCCATCACCAGTACCATAAGGAGGTCACACATAATAATTAATTATTATAGGACGAGGATACTTATATCCATTAGAAGAAATAAAGGGATCAACACACAAATAGCCATCATATACTAACTCCCATACTAACTTACATATCCCTAAGCATGGACTTATTTTTAAAGGAAGATCAAGTCAAATTTTAAAATACAAACAAACTCATGCTAACTTAAGACTTTATAAAAGAATTGAAGAAACCCCCAACAATGAAATCATGAAACCAAGGTCAACTTACAATATCCTTAAGGGAGTAAGGATGACTAAACTTAAACTAACCATGCTCATGGACTCCAAGGGCTAGCTTAAAAATTCAATAACTAAATGGAGATCATTTAGTAATCATTAGTGTGTACGGACTTCAAGTTCTCGGTGCACATTTAATAAGGAACTAAGAAAAATATGTCAAAAGAAAAACAAATTCAAGCCACCTTCCTTCATTTGAGTGTTAAAAAGGATTACATGTCGAGCCTTAAGTGCTAGACTTTAAGAGCCAACTGACGTAACCAAGGTAAGTGCCAGAATTGACTCTATGCCACAAGTAGACATGTTAACTAAATTACTCCGCTATGCTTGGAAGGGATGGATCTCAAAAATATATTAATTGGCTCCAGGTTGCAAAAACCAACTCGACGTTAAACATCAAGCATGCGCTAAAACTTAGTCAAGGATAGTTCGATTCAGGCGGGCGAACTGATCAACAAGTCGCCGTAGATTTGGGGCGCAAGGCAACAGAACAAGGGAGACAATGCACACAACAAAGTACTCCTGGACTTAAACAGAGAGTCTGGATTCGGTATCAAGGAACTACAGGACCTGAAGGTTCAATCTCCAGTTTCTTAAGCCAAGCCTGCATACTATCAACCCCATACCAATTTATTCACCAGTCACCGCAAAATACAATAATCTAGCATTAAGACTTGAGGGAAGGACTAGAATCAGTCAACCAATCAAAAGGGAAATAGGTAGAGGCCATACTCAACTCAAATAACTGAGCAATCCTCTCTATCAATCCAACTTGGACTATTCCACCGCATACTTCACTACCATATAACAAATAATTGAAACAAATTCTGACAATTTAATCACGGGCACCGAAGAAGAATTATGCATACTAAACTTACATCTATATACCTTATTGCGCACCCCTTAGAAATCTTTGTGAACGACTATCTCAGTTTTCCCTCACTACATCGTGGACCTCTCGAACTAAGTAATCGTTAACCTACAATTCGAGTCACGGAGAGAGTGCTAGTAGAATGTGACAGGGACTATGCCACACCTCTCCCTCAATATCTGGTCTATGTGCATGGCCCCTTTACTCCTTATGTGAGTCAGATTAGCAAGCATTCGTCAACTTCCATCCATCAACGAAACACTTTCAATGATCCATATGCATAATCATACTATAATTGATCATATATCACATATGCATAAATAAAATACTCAAACCAATACAATCCACTCCCTGACTCAATCTGGAGTCTAAAGAGGTCCATTTATGCCCTCAGCATCCACAATCCATCAAGTGTTTTGCACACTTAGGGAAACTCATCAATAGCATCTGTCAATACATATATATCAAATAATATTATATCACAACCATCAACCACACCATAAAATCCATAAGTGAAACAATAACCATGTACTATAAATGGATTACTTGCATGCAAGTGTCCTCAAAGAATAAGTTGAAAATAGGTGCTCGCAAGAGCGGGATGTTACAGAGTTGCAGCTTACACAGGTTGTGAGTTTTAATATAAACAGGTTGTGAATATCAACTGATATAGGCAATGAGTTGCAGCTTACACAGGCTACGAATATTAGTTGATATAGGCTGCGAGTTGCATTTTACATAGGCTATGAATATCATTTGATACAGGCTGTGAGTTGCAGCTTACATAGGCTGTGAATATTAGATGATATAGGATGTGAGTTGCAACATACACAGGCTGTAAATATCAGCTGATATAGGTTGTGGGTTGCAACTTACAAAGGCTATGAATATCAGTTGATACAGGCTGCGAGTTGCAGCATACAAAGGTTGCGAGTTGTAGCATATAGAGGTTGCAAGTTGTAGCATACACATGCTACGAGTATCAACTTACACAAGCTATGAATATTAGTTGATACAGGCTGCGAGTAGAAGTATGTATATCAGCGGTTATATCAGTCTTGAAAAAGATAGAAGTTTAGAACTCAGGAAGCACACAAATTTTTCCACAGTGTTGGTATACAACAAACATATTTATCATCAAGTTTTTTAGTCTGTTACAGGTTACACAGTCTAATATAAGTCATCTTGGAAAGCACGTTAAGAGAAAAAAATCATGGTGGAATATTTTTAACTGATCATACATTAATAATGCAATAAAAGAAGATTGTTTGTTGGGGTTTTTCTCCATGTATAGGGTTTCCTTAGGCTATATGCATTATGATCTTGCATGCTAGTAAATTCTTATGGTTTTTTCTATTCTGGTTTATGGAGTATAGTAAAATGAAATCAAAGTGTTGAAGAATTTAAAGTAATAATATGCATATTATATCAAGCTCGAAAATTCAACAACTATAACCCCCAATCCCAAAACCCCTCAACCTTATCACCATTGATCCTTATGGGTGCATCAATAATTGATGTGGGGATTGTCTATGAGAATGAAGGGTGTGTCACACCTAACGTTGATAAACTGCAGAGTCTCTTCGCCCTTCACCACATAGATCTCTCTACACCCTCGTCCTTCGTCTCTCAAGCACACCAACATCGAGTGGTTGCTTAGTCTTTATTTCAAACTCCGTCAGAGGGTTGGTTGGAACTTCCATGCCGAGGGCATCAAAATCCCCTTCCTACAAAAATTGACCATGTCAAGGGCATCAAAATCCCCCTCCCGCACAAATTGACCAAAAGTGAAGTTTAAAAAATTTCAAAATATAGTTGATATGAAGAGAATCAAGTTTACAAAGCTATTGTACAATACAT
Source organism: Picea mariana (assembly GCA_032191745.1). Classification (NCBI taxonomy): domain Eukaryota; kingdom Viridiplantae; phylum Streptophyta; class Pinopsida; order Pinales; family Pinaceae; genus Picea; species Picea mariana. The sequence continues at coordinate 28,952 of JASDQU010026874.1, forward strand.
TAACATGAAGAGCTTGGAGATCCATTACCAAATTCGGCAACATGATTTCAAGTTTCGTTGGATAGGGCTCCTCCTCTGTCGTTGTCCAAATGTGTTATTTGTTATGTGAGTCTTGGAATCAGTGGTCGGGTTTTGCTTCTCTGCGCCTAGTCTTGGAATGGGTGGCACAACCCTTTGCTGCTCTGAGTCTTGGAATGGGCGACACAACCCTTTGTTGCTCCGAGTCTTGGAATGGGTGGCGCAACCCTTTGTTTCTTTGAAATGGGTGAGACCGACCCTATGTTGCTCTGATATGGTGCTCTTAGATGCGTGAGACTAGCCTTAATTTGTTGCTCTAGCTATCATGAATGGGCGCACGGGCGGGCTAGTTTTAGTTTTAGTTTTTATATTATTTTTTTTAATATAATTTATATATATATATATATATATATATATATATATATAGTTTTATGTTTTAGTTTTTATGTTA
>JASDQU010026876.1:0-10800 GCA_032191745.1 Picea mariana
CTATCCATGAGAGATTCCTTGTAAGATGCTTGAGTGAGATGAGGAAAAGGAGGCATTTGCTAAGTAATAGATTTCAGGATCGAGCTCGTTTGTTTCTCCTTCTTCATCTTTGGCTACAAAATTGTTCTGTAAGGGGGCCTGAATTCTTTGGTCTTCTCTGTCTCTTCCCCTCTCTCTGTGCATATTCGGGGGAGCGATATTATTTGGTATTCTGAAACCCCCTTTGATTTCGATGCTCTGAGGGCCCTTGTTCATTTGCTTCCTTTCCACCTTCAGTCTTTCCATCTCTTCAGACAGAAACTTCATCATTTTGGTCAGTTCGTCCACTTGAGTGTGGGGCACCGATGAGCCAGAATTTGAGGCTTCAGACTTTCCCTTTCTTCTATCTATGTTGGCCCTGTTCCTCAGTCTGTCAGCTGCTAATATGTTGGATTCCACTTCCACGTCCGCATCTTGCATTTGAGCTAAGGAGGTGGCTCTTCTTTCTCTCAATAAAAGGCAGAAATCAGGTTCAAATGCACCAGCATAGGAAATTTGGGCAGAGGCTTCTGAGGGCTTTATCTCTGCAGGAATCTTATTATACATCTTATTGAATCTTTTGGAGAAGTCAGAGATAGAATCTCCTTCAACTTTCTTCAAAGCCCCGAACTCTGTCATGTAATACATTAAATCCTTCCTATCTCCCCACTGCCTAAGGAAAACACTATCCAGGGCTTCAATTCCAGCAATAGATCCGGGGGTCAATCCTCTAAACCATTTCCTCACCTCGCCATCCAGGCTATAGATGAAGACTCTCATCCAAACATCTTCATTTTCAATGTTTAGGTTGTCTTCATAACTGTAGAAAGCAGCTAGATGCTCCTCTACATTTATATCCCCTTCTCCAGTGAACTTGGGCATGTATTTCAAATAGTCTCCAGCAGGGAGAGGATGCATAGGTTGGGGTAAGATTAACAGAGCATATCTAGCAGCGACTATGGTGTCCATTCTATTCAGAGGGGGATTAGCACCAGCCATAGGGATATTAGGTAGAGGAGAACTTGGAGGAGAAGGAGTTCGCGAAGGGGCTACTGGGGATGAGCCTCGAAGTGGAGTGGGGAACAAGAGAGGATTCAAGGAGAAGGCTAACGAGCTCAAGTCAGCAGGTGCTCCTCTTTGTGCAGGAGTGGGGAAATCTTCTGTAGTCACGGGTCTATTCCAAGGAACAACTTTAGAGGAGAGGGGAGTGACAAGGATTTCTATCTCCAATGCCAGATCAGGAGGGGAAAACTCAGCAGGAACACTCCAAAAATTCAAGAAACGGGAAACCTCTTAAGGAGGTCTATTAAGAAACTGAGGAGGAGAAAAAGGAGTTCTCACAGAAGGAGATGGCATATTACCTTTTTCGGCAATGGAAACTTCTTCTGCAGAGCTCTTTCCTCTTCTGAGAACCACCTCTGGGTCAACTTCAAGTGTAGCTAGAGGCAGCTGTGGATGAGACCACATATGTCTGCTTCTGAAAGCCACAATTAATAGAGTAGGTTCTCCCTAGCAGAGTCGTCAAAATGGAGTCGCCAGGTATACAGTAGAAATCTTGATAATTCTGATATCTGATGCACCTTTAGAATCAGCTAATCGTTGTTGTTCAATCCCGGGGAAAATATTCAACTTCGTCCCCAGCAACAGCGCCATAAATGTTAGCGTTGGAAGTCACTTCTGGATTACTTGCAGGAGCAGAGCCCGACACCCATCAATTTTATGTCACGATTGATTTAATGGATGATCAAATGGGGAGAGACTCGAGGAAATATCATTCTAACTCAGGGACCGGGTTTGGTATGTAAGGAACAAAGGAGGTCTTGATCTAACTTCAGCCAGTGGGTTAATTAAAATATGAGCAGGTGGAAGACTTGGTAAGAAAGGTGAACAAACAACTTTGGGCAACAGGCTTTCAATAGTTTGCAGAAGAAAGACCTTGAATGCAAGATCCGCTTGGTTCAGGGTCTCAAGAAACTGAAAATGGACTTGACTGGATCCTCCAATTCCAAGTCACTCAGCGCTGGGAAAATCACAAGAACTGATTAGAGACAGTGCAACTATTACAGTGATCCATTACAACATCATTCCATAACAGCTACAACTCGACTGGATCCTCCAATTCCAAGTTTCTCTAACACAGTGTTAACAAAGGCATGAAAGAAACTAGCATTCATAAGGCAAGAAGTCTCAAAAGTCCATACATAATCAGATTAACAGTGCTTTGTTAAAAATTTACAACCAGGAGCTCTGCTCAACCATTGATACCTACAAAAATGGCGAAAACGCCTACATATACTCAAAGCAACAACAACAACAAAATCGAGACATTGCATTAAAAACTTTGCGTCTGCATGGCTTCTGACAATTTGCAGCCGCAGTCTCTGAATGATTGTGCATCTGTGGTAGTCGAAATCGAACTCCTGACAGGTTCATGGGCGAATCGACGTGCCTTTAATTCGTTGCTGGACTTTCCCATTATGGCGGAGGCGATGTCTAACCACTGCCAACTACCTTAATAACTGCTTCATTGGGATTGGGGATGGCCCGGCCAACTCGGCACCTTTTGGGACATGGACGGCCCCTCGCGCTACCGCCTAGAATAGCTGAATGGCTTGATAAACATGAGTGGAGGCCAATGCGTAGGATGGGGCATATGATGGGGGTGGTGGTGGCACAACTACGAGGGTGATATGTGAAGTGATGAGGTGTGAGAGCGGTGACAGGGGAAGACACACGGCGGAAGGCAATAGGTAGAGGGAGCAGAAGATGAGATATAATGGGTCTGTTATTAATGGGAGGCTAACATGGAATGGAGCGGGACACATGGCAGATGGTGAGTGGATAATATGAAAGATGACATGGTAGGAAAGGGTCCCACATTGATTTAAAATAGAGCAGTTGAGAAGGATGGGATCGCCTGAGCGCTGTTGATTTGGGCGCTTTGATCTTGGCCGTTGGGAAGATGCGTGACTGATTCCAGACCCCCCCCCTTTGCTTAAAGGTAGAAAGGCAGGGGGGTCTAGAATTTCCTTGAGCACCGTTCTTGACCATTGAAGAGGTGCACCCCCGATTCTGGACCTCCCCCCCCTCCACTTAAAGGTAGAAAGGTGGGGGGGGATCCGAAATCCGATGCGCGCCATTGATCCGGGTGCGTGAAATCCTGCCATCTAGAATTGATTTCCATTTAAATACAGATGCATTTTCATTCCAAACTTAGGACAAGTGGGTTCTTTACCCATTCCTTCGCATTTTACCCCCCTTACTAGAAATATCGCTAACAGATTTAGAAACACATTGAGTGACACATGCAATGAAAAGTAAAGGACACCACAAATGCATTCCTCTAACAAGCGAGACTTTTATTAATTATATGTTTTATAAGGTCCTTGATTTTTTGGAGTAGTGTTTCATTTCTCTCAGGACCTTAGGGAAAGCATATAGAAGGATAATGATTGGCTTCTTATGTTTACCAACTACAACACCTCTGGGCCTTTACCCCGTTCTTCCCATGAAATGAGGTACAAGCCCTTCTTGGGGTGAATGGGCCCAAAATCCCAAAATATGAGGAAAAAGAAGGGGAAGAAGTGTGGAAAGTGGTAAGTATAAGAGGGAATGATACAATGACCCTTCATGGAACCACCCAATAGAAACCCTTTTCTCGAGGTCAACCTACTTACTAGGAAACCATGCGATCTACCAAGGTGAAACTAGGAAAAAGGTATAATTTCCAAGAAAACGTTCATAATCAAGAAAGGATTGTTTGCAAAATGTTCAAATGCTTCGAATATTAAAATGAAACCTACCACAAGACTGGACTTGTTACCTCATGAAGCAAGACTTGATGTCTTCTTGGATCCAAGCTAGTGTAGCGGATGCTGCTCTATGGTAAAGTAGAGGGGCTCTGTGGGTAGAGCTATGCATTGGAATATTGACACTCCATGTTTTCTACCCGTGGGACTAGAGACATGATATCCTTAGTTACTCCTAGCTTGGGGGGGGGTAACAATACCCTTTCATTATAAATTGTAACCTTTGTCTCCTATATATATACCAAGGAGATCTAGTATCAGGATCATGTTATCTCATCTCATATTGTCTTTTGAATTGGATATATTGTAAACAGATGTTTCCCCCTTGAAGTGGACTCTATTCATTGACTTTATATCATTTTTAAGGCATTGGATAATAACATTTAGTATTAGAGCTTACGATCCTAGGGTTTCACTCCAATTGAGACACCTTGGAATTTTTGATATAATTTTTTTTATAGGATGTTTCAAACCATGAAATTTTGGGGAGACTAAGATGAAATATCCAGGTACATGTGGTAAACATTTAAATTTTTGGTACCTTATAATTTAGGATATATATCCCATGTAATATAGGGTTTGTGACTCATCCCAAATTCAATTTTAAATGAGTCATCTTGGAATTTTCGCTATAACTATTTTTCTGGGAATTTACAGATAGTGAAATTTTGTGAAGACTCGGGAGACATTTCATAGTATATGTGGTAAAAATTTTAGGTTCTATTTTTCTATACTTTTGGAGAAATATTCCATGAAATACAATTCTTGTGACTAATCCTAAAATCAGTTGTAAAAGAGTCACCTTTGAATTTTCGATGTAACTTATTTTCTGTGACGTTTCAGACTGAAATTTTCAGAATCCTAAGGAGATGTCGAATTACATGTGAAAACATTTTCATATTTTGAATCATAATAATTTATGAGATATGTCTTGTGGAAGTTTGGGATTTTGACTAATCTTGAAATTCATCTTAAACAAGTCATTTTGGTATTTGTACTATAACCTTTTATCAATAAAGGTTTAGACTGTGAAATTTTCAGGAGTTTAAAAAGTCATATCATAGTACTATAGGCTAAAATTTCAGACTCAAAAGGATTCAAATTTCAGAGATTTATCAGGACAAAGGTCAAGCATCCATACATACTCCAAACTAAGGGTTTGAAAGGTACGTAAATTACAATTGACGTAAATTTTGATTGGAAGATTTGTTTTGGTGATTCAAAATTTGTGATAAAGAGAAAATAGAGGAGTATTGTTATTTTTATTCCACATGGCTCCAAAAAAATATCAACACCAAATAAACCTCTAGAAATATCACACAGGATTTCGGAAGAAAATTAAGATTTTGAAAACAGGCTATCCCAATTAAAGAACCAAGTTGATGAAATGAGTGGTGGTATGTTGAAACTAGTGGATTTATCACATGCTCGGGAATCCATAAAAAAGGAAATGGAAAATAATATGGAAGAGAACATGAATGAAAAWCAAGAACATATGGAAAATAAGATGAATGAAAATAGTGCACACATGGAAAATATRATGCATRAAAATATGTATCAAATGGAAAAGAAAATGAATAAAAAAAATCCATGAAATCCATAGAAGCCATGTTCTTATAGAGGATCCCTAAAAGGGATATGGAGATCCAAGGAAATATTGAAAATAAGGAGAATAATGGTGTTGAGACTCAATCACACATGGGGGGTATTTTATCACAATTGGGGAGCACCACTACTGAATTTCAAAATTATTCATCACTTAAAGATCCACATAATCAAGGATTCATGTCATCACGAAGGAAATACTTCATTCCAAAGATTGATATCAGGAAGTTTGATGGTAAAGATCCTATAACATGGATATTCTATATGGAACAATACTTTGATATACACCAAGTGTCAAGCTTAAAAAAATTACCTATTGCATCCTTGTATTTATAAAATGATCAATTTGTTTGGTATCAATGGCTCTGTGAAAGAAAAAATAATTATGTTACTCTTGGTCCATTTTTACGGGTGAATTGATATCACATTATGGGGATAGTAAGAGAAATACACTCTTTATTCAATTGATAAATATTCGACAAAAAGACCCAATTACATAACACATTCAACAATTACAAAAGCTCATTCTTATGGTAAATAAAATTCCCGAGGATACTTTGTTAGATATCTTTATGGGCACTTAAAGGAGAACATTCAACATGAGGTGTGTCTCTTCGAACCTAAATCCCTAGAGCAAGCTTTAAATATGGCAAGGAAAGTAAATATGGTTACTAGAAGGGTGGCCACAAACAACTATAGAGGGCACCATGTTACCTCTCCTAAACCCACTCAACTGACAAGGTTGACACCTCAACAAATGGATGAAATTAAATCAAAGGGACTATGTTTAAATTGTGACAACAATTACAATAAGGGGCATAAATGCAATGAGAAGAAATTATTCTATATAGACTGTGATGAGGAGAAGATCAAGAATTGGAACCATCACAAGATATAGATCTAGAAGAGACTACTCCAAGGATATCTTGTCATGAATTGGGTGACATTAGTACTCCAAAAACCCTCAAGATACAAGGATACATAAAAAATAAAAAGGTAATAGTTTTGAGTGATTTTGGTAGTTCCCATAACTACATCAATTGCAAATTAGCAAAAGATCTCAATTGCTTTGTATTTCCAGCACTAGATTTTCAAGTAATGATTGCAGATGGAGGTACCATAATTTTTTTTGGGAAGTTTCATAGTGTTAAGCTCAATATGGGGGAGTATTTATTGGATAGTACTGTGATTTCCATCCAAATGGGTGGTGTTTATGTTGTATTAGGGGTCCAATGGTTACAATCATTGGGAATAGTGGCCCTTAATTTCCAAGATCTTTTCATGAGATTTTCCTCATAAGGCAAGGAAATTGAGATTAGAGGTATCCAAGGGAAACCCTATAAAGTGATAAGCTCTAATATCATGAAACAAATACTCAAAAAGAGACAATGTGGTGCAATTGCACAATTGTTCTTACTAGATGTTCAGACATCTATATCCTCTACTCCAACGGATCTCCAAATGATTATCAACAACCATTCCAAGGTATTTGGAGAGATTCATAAGGGTCTTACATTGGCTTGAGATCATGACCATGCTATTCATTTTCAACTTGAAAATGTAGCACCTAACACAAGGCCTTATAGGTATCCATGTGCACAAAAGAGTGAGATTGAGAATATTATCCAAGAAACGTTAGAGGTCAGCATAATTAAACCTAGCCAAAGTTATTTCTCTTCACCATTAGTGATGGTTATGAAGAAGGATGGTTCATGGTGTCTATGTCCAAATTATAAACAAGTCAACAAAATGACCATAAAATATAAGTTTCCTATTCTTGTCATTGATGAATTTTTAGATGAATTGCATGGAGAAAATTTCTTTACTAAGTTGGATCTTTGTTTGGGATATCATCAAGTCAAAATGAGGCAGGAAGACATTCCAAAAATGGCCTTTAGAACACATGAATATCATTATGAGTTTTTGGTTATGCCATTTGGAATTAATAATGAACCTTCAACATTTCAAATCTTGATGAATTCTATCTTCAAACTCTTTCTTAGAAAATTTGTGTTAGTATTTTTTGATGACATACTAATCTACAAAAAATAGTGGGAAGAGCATGTACAACATGTTGATAGAGTATTAAAATTTTTGGAAGAGAAACAACTTTATGCAAATCCTTCCAAGTGTGCCTTTGGGGTTCCAAAAGTGGAATATTTGGGTCATATTTTATCTCATGAAGGTGTAAAAGTGGACCCTAACAAAATTAAAGCTATGGGGGAATGACCAATTCCAAAAACCTTGAAGAAATTTAGAGGATTCTTAGGATTGAAAAGCTATTACCGTAAGTTTGTCAAGAATTGTGGTCAAATAGAGAAACCTATAATAACATTATTAAGGAAGGATTTTCTTGTACTAAAAAAGCAACCAAAGGTTTTGAAAAAATTTAGGAGACTATGTGTAGAACTTATGTCCTAGCATTGACACACTTTTAATACAAAAAGGAAGGTCCCTTGCCTTTGAACGCGAAAAACTTAAAGGAAAAAACTTACGCAAACCAATTTATGAAAAAGAAATGTTGGCCATACTACATAAATTTAAGAAACGATGAAGTTAAGAAATGATGCTCTTACCTAATAGGAAGACACTTCAAAGTAAAAACAAGTCATGACAATTTGAAGTAATTCTTGGAGAAACAATTATCTTCAGAAGAAAAATATAATATCTAAAAGAAAGGAAAACATAATATTGTGGTATATGAACTTTCAAAGAAAGAAGAAGAAACAACGGGTTCACTATGTGATATTTCTATTCCATAATTTTATTGGGTGGAAGAAGCAAGGATGGAATGGAAGCAAGATCAAGAGGTATGTAAGATCATTCAACAACTACAAGAGGACCACAATGCATTAGATAAATTTGTATGAAATAATGATTTCATATGGTATAATGATCATCTATATTTATGTAATAATTCCCAATTCAAATAGAAGGTCCTTTTGGAATTGCACACTTCTCCTATAGGAGGACATTCAAAGTTCATGAAAACTTACCACAAGATCAAGAAGGATTGTTTCTAGGAATGTATTAAAACTGATGTTCAAAAGTTTGTGTATGAATCTGTAGTCTACTAACAAAATAAGGGAGAGACAATGAAGACTCCATTTCTCCTAAAATTATTAGTTATAGCAAGTCAACATTGGGAATAAATTTTAATGGATTTTATTATAGGTTTACCCAAATCCGAAGGAAAGACTATCATCATGGTAGTAATGGATAGAATAACTTAGTATGACTTCTCTCTCTCTCTGTCTCTCTCTCTCTCTCTCTCTCTCTCTCTCTCTCTCTCATCCTTTTAAAGCAAGTACAATACCCACAACATTCATGGAAACAATTCAAAAGATACATGGAGTCCCCGAGATTATTGTAAGTGACAAAGATCCAGTTTTCATTGGAAAATCTTGAATTGAATTATTTTCTTGTTTGGGTACTCAATTGACTCATAGCTCATCTTATCATCCTCAATATTATGGAAAAACTGAGATTGTGAATAAATGTCTAGATTTATTTACAACTGATAAACAAACACAATGGATCAAGTGGTTTCCCTCGATAGAATGGTGGTAAGAAAAATCCTTCCATACTTCATAAAAAATGTCCTCATTTCTAGAACTTTATGGATATCATCCTCCATACATAACATCTCCCTTGAAAGGGGCTGCAAAGGTTCAGGAAGTGGAGGACCACATAGGGCACTAAAAAGAGGTCCTCAATCTATTAAAGGACAACTTGGTTATGGCACACAATAGAATGAAACAACAAGAAAATTAACATCACGGTGAAAGGGAATTTGAAATGGGGGATTGGGTATTTTTGAGGATACAACCATATAAACATATGCTCCTCAAGCAACAAAAGAAGGGAAATAAATTAGCACCCAAATATTATCGCCCCTATCAGGTCATGCAAAGGTTTGGAAGTATGGCTTACAAATTGGAGTTGCCTCCATCTTCATGTGTACATCCAATCTTCCATGTTTCTTTCTTAAAGAAGGTAATCAATGACAAGATCCTAGTCCAAACTATTTTTTCAAAGATTAATGAAGAAGGGAAAATCATACTAGAACTAGAAGCAATCCTTGAAATAAGGATTAAGAGGTTGCAAAATCGAGAAATTATTGAGTACCTCCTCAAGTGGAAGAACCTACCAGTGGAAGAGGTGGCATGTGAAGATGATTTATTCATTAAGAAACACCCACAATTATTCAAGTGTTGAGGAAAACACTTGTTTGAAGGGGAGGGGCATGTTAAGCCCTAGACAAAGCCCTATGCTATGTATGAAACCCATTATTACACCCCAAGATATTGAATTATTATCTTTCTAGTGTTATATTAGTAGGTTGACTAGAACCCTTTATTGTACCATTTCATTATAATTTTACCCTTTGTCTCCTATATATATACCAACAATACCTCGTCTTAGGATCATCTTATCTCGTCTCATATTGTCTTCTGAATTGGATATATTGTAAAAGGAGGTTTCCCCTTCGAAGTGGACTATATTCATTGACTTTTTGTCATTTTTAAGGCATTGGATCATAAAAATAGGAGTGATAAGTAGGAACTCATTAAGGTAGGACATAAAACAATAAGGACACCAGTCAAACTTGAGCAAAAATTGCAAGGGAATTTGAGCACACATTGTAGGTAAATAAAATCTTGTACCCAAAATTTGGGTAACACCGTGTAAACAAAGAGGGTGCAATCTCTCAAGGGAATTTCAAATTTTCTACTTGGTTAACTTTTACTAATTAAATTACATGTGCTTATGAAAAAAAATTCAAAAGACGATTCTACACAAGCATTCCACATAGAATGATAGTAAACTAAAATAAAATTAGTTTACAGTTTACAACCACTTAATAGAATGGAATGTCTGAACAATTGAAAGTAACATAAACCTTTTCCATTGAAAGAATAGTGGAAACTTGAATTTTTGATGATCGCATCGGACTTGCAGATCATCTAGTATTGATGTGAAACTAGCTAATAAAAAGAGAGATGCCATTGAAAAATCAAGGACACTTTCCTAAACACAACATATTTGACTTTTTTTAGCTTTCTCTGAGTTAAATCTCTCACTTGCAAATAACCACAAATTGTTCACCCAAATTCACTCTACACAAATGAAAACTTAGAAAAACATGCAATTTATTTACTACTCCCTATTTTATGCATATAAATTTGCAATAAAACAAACCTAGATCATAGTAGAGTTTTGACATTTGTACAAGTCCATGAGAATTGAATGACCGACTACCATAAAAAAAAACTCCCCAAAAAACATAGTTTGTATGCAACAATACTAAATGACAATATTCCAAAATCTATTAGATGAACTAAATGAAGTTTCAAAGAAGATTAAG
>JASDQU010026876.1:25107-54629 GCA_032191745.1 Picea mariana
AATACCTGTAGAAGTCCTCCAATGGATCTGAAACCTGTCCCAATGTGTTCAGAGCATAATAAACAGTCAGAAATGACTATTCAGTCTCAGAAAATGAATATGTGCTCAATTGAGCAATGCCTCAAACAATGAGGGCTTAAAGGCTCCTGAAGCTTCCTCAAACTTCAAATGTGAAAAACCTACAAATGGGCTCTTCAAATTCCTGTGAAAATGGTTCCAATGGACTCAGAACGTCCAAAAACCCCTAGATGGGCTTTTACAGCTCCTGATTTGGTCAAAAATTGAAGAAGTTATGGCCTCTGCCATTTTTCCCCTTCAAGCTTGCTGTAACCTGTTCGCCATTTTGCACCTGTGGAAGCATGACCCTAGCTCCAAATGTTTTCCATCACAAAACTTAGCACACCACGTGTGCCCCGCAATTGGTGTCAAAATGTCTAACGGTTAGGGAACTAAGCCCCCGAATCCCGGAGGTGATGGGCGCATGAGGCCATGTGGCCAAGTTCCCTGCGCACCGAAAGGGCTACATTGCAAGATTAACTCCAATGTTGACAGTTGGCGGGCGCAAGTTTGAATGACCGTTTCACAAACCAAAATGAAACCGTGCGCACCCTTTCCATAACGATATGGTCATATCAAATAACACATACGACCGGGCTTTTTACATGGAATGACTCCCGTGCGCGTTTTAATACAAAAGCCAACGTATATGTAAATGCAATGTTATACATTGCAATAATGTAATATGATACGCACGCCATTTAAACCGGTTCGTAACATGTTTTATGTGTAATGTTTTAACTATGGGTCGATTGAAATACCCCCGCGCGCGCTTCTTCGTTGAACGGTCGTATGGAATACAATGAAACCTCGGGCCGGGGCTTAGCCCGGGCCCGAGCCCCCGCTGAATGAAACCATTTTTTATTTCAAATAAAATATAAACCATATGGTTAATAAGAAATGACGTGTGGCTTAGTGGTTGGCGGAAGTATTGTGAAAGCGTTTGCATATGGGGAGGACCGGGGGTCGAACCCCGCGGCCTCCATATAACTTTTAAATGACCAAATTAGCCAAACTCGGGGTGCCACGTGGCAACCCTTAATTGGGCCATGTGGCACCCTTCCATACGCCAAAGAAGATGCCACATGTCATAAAGTTATTCATCCACTGTCAACCATTAAATGTCTGCCACGTCATCGATGTCAACTCAGCTGCCACGTCAACAGGCCACGTCGGATGCTGACGTCAGCATGTGCCACGTGTCACCCATCCAGTGGTGACACGTGTCACCTCAATATTGGTCAAACGTATGTTGAAAATCCCATAAATGCATGACGCATGTCACGCCCAGGAGTTGCCATGTGTCCTGTACGGACATGCCACGCATGCTGTACGGTCCTGCCACGTGTCCTGTACGGACTGTACGGACAGGTACAGGCAGCATCATTTTTTTCCTGTTTGGCTCGCCGAACAGACCTCGATAACTTCTCCATACGGACTCTGTTTGCGAAAATAAATATACCGCCAGAATCAGGAGAATGAGACGGACGCAATGGCACCATTTTCATCGCAATCCGAGCACTTTGAAAATTGAACAAATTTTAGATCCCTGGTCGAGATTCTGATCAGATATAAACATAGGGTGATATTCCCATCCATTTTTCTTTAGCCAAGATGAATCTGAAAATGATTGAGTAAGATCATTTCATATATTTTCCTCAACATTTATTTGGCAAGCATACTGGGGAAATCTTCGATATCTCTTTGGCTAATTTTCATACTTGATTTTCATTGATACATCTATTTTTATGATATTGATTATTTGACTGTTTTATTTCTTAATGACTGTGCATGTTGCAAGGTAGCCCAATATTGAGCCCGGTCTTCAAGATCAGACGAACATTTCATTTAACCTGTTTAATACGATTTTAGACACTGCCAATACTTGTGTTGAGCTCAATCATTCATGGGAAGCAATATAACGAGATATTAGTACCGAAGAATGTTGGGAAGCTAGATGTAGACAGCCTAGAAATCAGCAGTAACCTTCTTGTTTCTTCAGTTTTGGCCTTTCTTTCATGTCCTTAGACTCTCGTGTTTCTAGAAGAAGAAGAGGCTGATCACCTGAAATTAATCCTATTGCTGAAATAGGAAGAAGGAACATTGTTTTATCTACCCAACAAAGTGCTCTAAGGATAACTTTGTTTGATTCATCCAGTTCATCTTTCTTTCCCTCATCTATCATCCACAAGATGGAATCTAGTGGTGGCTTTAGTGGCATGAGAAGTGCTTCCTCTTCTCAATACTCATCTTCATCAGTAATTGGTAGCTTATATAGCCACCATATCCCTATCCAATCTACCACAAATCCCACCAAAGTCATTAAAAAGTATGGGCTTTTTCAGTTTGAAGAAGATGCCACTACCACACCATGGCATGTTTCCTCTCCTCTCAACCTAGCACCTGCTACTCATCCACTTCCTAAATTCAAAGAACATCTTCCTAGGTTTTCATAAAATAACATTGTCACTACAAATGAACACCTAGTGGCATTTTCTAATGCTTGTCATAGTATAGGATCCAATGACAATGATACTTGCATGCGCTTATTCGTAATTCCTTGGAAGGAAAGGTTGTGGCCAATTTCTTTGACCTTCCTCTTTTGTCTAATTGGGAGGAGTTAATCTATTGGTTCAGATCCACTTATGGGCAATATAAAATCCCAACCGAGAAGTTACGAGAATACAATAACATCACCTATAAGGATGGTGAGACCATCAAGTCCTTCAACTTGCATTTCACCAAGTTATACAATCAAATCCATGAACTCATTCGACCTCAGAACAAGCCTCTTTCATGCATTACCACAATGCATTACCATCCCCCTACCTTCATAGGCTTGAGGAAAAATCCATTGATAATATTGGTTCCACTCTGCATACATGTTTAGAGTATGAAGAATAGCTTGAAATAACAGGTCTTCCCCATGAAGAATCGGTTAAACAGATGGATATATCTGCCCTCTTACATCTAGTACAAGATATGAATAATCATATGATAGCATTTGAATGAAAAGGAACTGTCTCCCCTCTTACCCCTGGAGCTTCATCCTCTTATGCACTCCCCTTTAGAAATCCAATTGAAAATAATTTTCAGCCTAAATCTATCTTTACTCAAAGTTGCTGCAACTTCTACAAGGAAGCCACATGTGAGGTAAGGAAGAGTGCCAGAGATAAGATCTTTGGTAAAGGACTAGAAATTACTATCGTTGTCCAAGATTTTGCAGAGCTAGAAGATGTCATGATCATCAATACTAGGAACAAAGCCTATGCTCCCAAGGGAAAATTTGATCCTCCTCGCAATTATTCTGGCCCGAGCTCATCCTCACCTGCTGCTACTGTTCAAGTTCCTAGGGTTCCTGAGAGTCAAGGAATTACTCCCCCTCTCCCTTCTTCCAAATAAAATATCTTAAATGAGTTGGCCAACATCAAAGCATATGCAACCCTTTTCAACATGGTTGTCTTTCCTGAGCAACAGAGGCATCTGAAACAATTCATGGAAGGAAAATCTTTCGTTGTAGCCAATCTTTCTAAAGAGGTAAATGAAGAGCATTTGTCTATAAATAAATTAGGTGTACATAACTTTAGATACCCTATAAAAAAATCCCCCTTTTTGTATTTCTATAAATATCATGGATAATGTTGGAGCTGCTTTTGTTTTTTCTAGCCCGTCACAAATTTCATTCTTAATGCTCTAAATCGAAAGATGGTTTTCGCATTTTTCGTCTGTGGTTTCAAAATCTCTGAAGTCTTATCACGCAAGCAACAATGATTTTTGTACTCTCGAGGCAAGTACTACTTTTCGACAAAAAGTTTTCCCTCTTTTGTTCTACCTCAGGATTTCGCATGTTGGATGACATAGATCACGTAGTTCACAAGTCCCGAGCAACGAAACAATGAAATTGCTTTAAAATTTCACCCAGGGCAGTAATGGTAGTAAAATTTTCCTAAATCATGATTAAACGTCATCAGGTTTTCACGCCTCGACGTTCACTAAATCCAAAAGTTTATTGTCGTAACCCCGATAGCCGAAACCATGAAGTCCGTATGTTAGTAACCCGTGTCAAATTTAAAGGAAAAAAACTAAGCCATGGTAAAGTTCTGTCGGCAATTTGCCACTTGACGTTTTCTCTTTTAAAAATTACACTGTCTAAGCCCCGACTCGTGAGATCACGATAACGATATGAACATAATTAATTAATCAGTTAATCCAAGTTTATCTTTCCTTTTAATTAAAATGTATTATTACGATCTCACGGTTTCGCAGCTCGGCGTGCAAACTTCCGGGAAACTTTCCTTCGAAGCTCCGAGTCGCGATATGGCGAATATAAATAATTACATAATTAATTAATCCCCTAATCACAATTTCATTTTTATTAACCAAAATCAATCATCGCAAATTTGGGGGTTAGAGGTTCAAAGGGTTAAAGAAAAACCCCTGATACAACGAGTACTGAAAGATTAATTAATGTTTGTAAAACCAGATTAATTAAGATAAATCAATATATCTCATGTTTTGATGCTTGCACAATTTACGAGGTAGCCTTATTTCTTCCATACACCAACTGACATTGCAAACCGCCAAAATTTATGGCATTAATTATGAAATAAAGTGAATTGACGAATAAAGATTGGGTTTTTATTGCTAAATTTATTTCTAAAGCATGATTTGACAGATCTATTCTAAAAAGTACTGAGTTTTCGAATATATATAGAGTTGTTATTTGTTATAAAAAATTCATTTCTATATTACACAGAGCACATTTTATCTGCGAGCTAACCTCTGTGTGTATACGTACTTTTATTGCAGAAGAGCCAAAGCAGGATCTCCCGCCATGGCCCCGCGAAAAGCAGCCAAAGCCAGCATTGAGGTTTCGGGACAAGGTTCGGAAAACGTCGCTGATACTTCACCTCGAAGTGTTGACTCGGTCCTGAACTGGTCGTTTGTTTCTGATGTTCTACAGGCCAAATTAGTGGATTATTCCGATGACTCTAGTGACAATGAAAAAGACGACATAACTACCAAGTATAAGATCGTCATTCAATCGAGAATGCATAAAGTAGCGGCCAGGCCACGAGTTCTCCCATATTATGACATGGTCTGATGGCATTAGACCATGTGTACATACCAACCAGAACCATCATGAATGAGCAGAAGGTCACCATCGGGACTTTCAGACCTGAACATCTGCAAGCTATGTACAAGCTACCCACAACGTCCGACCTTACATATGGTGCCGAATTCTTGGCGAGTTCAAACAGAAGGAATGTGTGCAGTATGAAAAGACTATGTCTAGCTTAATAAGAGACTGGGTTTCACACCCTACGAAGTTCAGGGCAGACAGTCATGGTATATATTCAATAGCTTCCTTGGAACCGCAGTTCAAGTATGTAGCTATGATGACATGCAGATTATATGGGAGAGAGGACACCTCACATTTCTTTCTTCCATGGGTACCTCTAATATTTCGAGTCACCGAAGGATGCTCCTTCGACTAGGCGAAAATGTTGTCCGATAGCTTGACCAGTTGGGTTACAGAGTATCGGGCGCAGAAAGAGAGCGGAAAGACTTCTTCATTTTTCATGTCTGCATACATTATGGATGCCGTGTGTTTTTTAATACCATTTCCCTTAATGAGCTGGAGTCGGATTCCAGCAGAGGACGATCCCATCCATGTCTATCATTCAAAATTATGGGAAAACAAAGCGGCATATTTCGTATATGAAATCTTCAACTGGGTGATGGTGCCCCTGCATGTCACTATTTTCGGTCACCCGCCACCCAGGATCTCGGACAGTATAGTGACGAATTTGAGCAGCATAGCTGACTAGTATGTAGAAGATGAATTCTCATATCTCAGAGTTTTCGGGGCTTTTGTTCCCCTGCATGCATTTCCATTATTCATTCCCGACAAGATGGCTTTTCGTGAGGTTGCTAGACAAACAGTAATCAGTGGCATCAACAAGAAGCTGAAGGGATACTCGAAGAAGGTATGGACACCTTTTCCTGTTCATTTAAATTCATATTCTTTATTAGATTTTGGGCATGCTAAAGCTAAGGTAGCAGCCTTGGAAGACCTAAATTTGGTCCTTATTGAGTTCAAGAAGCACAATCTGCAAAGGGTCGTGAGTAATCATTTGGCTAGTTGCTGACTCAAGAGATTTGAGCACGAAAATTCTCCCTCGGATGACATTTTTCGAGGTGGAAGATCTTATGCCGAGATTTTAGCTCGGATCCAAACATTGGCACCTGAAGAAAGGGCCAATGTTCTAAAATTCCAAGAACATAGATGCAGTTGTCTTCTCGCAGTATTATGGGGTGAGAATCCAAGTACAGCGGAGTTGAAACAAAAAGATGCTGAAAGCTCTAAGGGTGCAACTCCCGGTCAAGAAAAACACCAAGACGAGGGGGAGATAAAGACTCCTGACCCACCAAAGAAGCAGAGTCTGGTTACTACTCTAGGACAATCAACGAAGCAAATCAGAGAATGTATCACATCAGTTACTCCCTTGCAGTCAACTCAGGGAAATATTGACGCAGGGTGGATCTTCAATGAAGAGTTGAGGCCTATAAGGGTGGAAGAGCTCCCTCCGAATGAGTTCTTCTTCAATAAGAAGAGAAAGGCAGTGGTAAAGAGAGAATTCTATCAGGAAGGGGAATCAACCGCCAAAAAATAAAAAGTTATAACTGATGGGAAAGATAAGAGGAATGAACAATTCATGACTGAAATAGTAGGGACATTAGGAGCATATGCCATGACGAATCAATTTTTAGTTGAGCTTTTAAGAAACCAGCTGAAATGAAAAAATTGCCTCATCAAAACCCTAGAGGCCAGACTAGCCACTACAGAGGAGGCTTCCAAAGACCAGGCGAGTGTAGGAATAGATAAGGATAGGTTGGTCAATAAAAATGAGATAGAGTTTCTCAAGACTAAGCTTGAACAAGCACAGCTGGTGGTTTAGAATGGTCAAATGCAAGCGAGCCAGCAAAAAGATTTAATCGAACAACTACAGGCAAGGGTGGAAATCGCCAAAAGTAAAGTGATAAATATCAGGATGTTCCAGTCCCAGGCGATGGAGATTCGGAGCAGAGTCTCTGCAGCCAAACAAAGTTTACTCGCCAAGGTAGAGGTGATTCGGGACAGCTGCTTGCTGGTCAATCAAGTTTTGGAGAATTTAACTGCTAGAGAAAGGGAAGCTAGAGCAGCACGAGTCACCTTCCAAGAGGCTGTGATAGCCACAAACAACAGGGATTTAGGAAGTACTCCCAGGTTCACCATTTCGGAGCAGATGAGAGGAAACATTCTATTGAAAGAATGGGAGCATAGCATCTTAGAAGGCAAGCTGCAAGCCAAGAGAGTAACGAAATCCTTAGAAGAGGCTTTTATCTCTATAGATAGTAATCTTCTAGGCATTGATAGCGGAGGTAATGCCAACGCATTGATTCATATGAATATGGAAAAAATCTCTCTTGATTTAAATGAAAAAGAGGAAAGAGATTCAGTCGAGATCTCCCAAGTGACTATGGCAGACATAGTCCAAATAGACAAATGTATGATTAAACCAAGAACACAATTATGCGCTATCGACATCATAGACAAACAGATGGAGGAAAGGCTGCCACAATTAGCCCGAGATTGTTACTCTTTTGAAGCTAATTGTTAAGCAGAACCGTCAAGGTTGATATCTTGGTTGGTTGAAAGATGTGTCAACTGTACCGAGCATGCATGAGGACAAGCTTTTGGCAACAAGTAAAGACAGAGAAGAAGAAATGGAGCGATTGCTCTCCTCCCTATCATAACTGAAAATTTTGTAACGATTGAGATTCCATCTTATTGTAAAACTGTATAAATATACCATAGAAAGGAAGAAAAGGGGATGGACCTTTTTGTGTCGATTGTAACAGAGGTTTTACATTTTGAGAGTTAATATAAAGCAAATTTGAAGATTCTCAATTCTGTCACGACTATGTTATGAGTTTGTTTTCTTATATCTCATATTTCGTTTCATTTCATATTCCTAACTGATGAATGATTCGTTATAATTTAGTACAACCTCTACTATAGCGAATGAATTTTGGTTTTCTATATTGTTTATTGTTTTTCCTCTGTACCATCTATTAGCAGGTATAAGACCAGTCAACAATTTTAGAATTCTATATATATTTTATGCTTCATCGGGTTACTTCTTTACATTTTTCTTCTTCTGTTTATACGTGAGATTCTCCCTTGATAGGAGCCTTACTCAATAGACAGCTAAATGTTTTTCTCCCACCTCATACATTTTATTAAGATATAACCCAGTTACAGGAAAGAGCCGTTGATTTGCGTTCCTTTTATTCCCGAAACCGTAAACTCTCTTTCATACGACCGAATTGAGACAGCACTCAAACTTCCCCTGAGTTTTTCTTATTTTACTGTTCCTCCATGACTGTCCCTGTACCAACACAGCCCAATATCGAACCTGGATTATCAAAACAAACACACATTGCCTTAAATATTTTTGATACTATCCATAAAACAACCACTACCTGGGTTGAACTCGAACATTCATGGGCAGCGATTGAACATGATATTAACATCCAGGAATAGTTGAATGCTAGACAATGCCAACACAGAAATCTTCCTTAGTTTCCTTTGTCGAAGGTTGACGTTTCTCTCTTCTCTACACTTTACCCAGTTTTGGATGCCTAGACACTGTACTTCTAAGCCTTGAGTACAGACTCTGGAGCAACAGATAAGATTGCCCATTGTTGCTTCATTGATGGCAGTTCAGGCCCAAGTGTGATGTCGAAGATTATTATGGAAGAGCTAGGCTTGTCCTGTACAAATGAAAACACTAGAAGCATGCTCTCATATAATAGCCTACAACAAACAACCATAGGTGAGATTAAATATGTAACCTTAGTTTTATGTGCACACCCTAAAATTAGGACAACCCTTAGTATTCAGGCAATCAATATGCTAGTAAGAAATTACTCAATTATCTTGGGAAGAGATTGACAAGCCTTAACAGGTGGATACCTCTCACTCGATGTGACACATTTGTCCGTTCCTCAGAATGGTAAGAATATTATAGTCGTTAGAGAGGGAAGGATTTCAACCTACATAGAGAATGTTCCACAACCTAATGTAAACTATATAGAAGAGGACCTAGGAGTGTATTCCATCTTTGCTGAGGAGGATAATATTCCTTTGGAAAAAATTGATTTAGATGATGATATGTGGAACATGCACTTTTATGGTTCACACTCTAACAAAGGTAATGGGGCTAACATAATCTTGGTTTCTCCTATAGGGAAAATTCATAATTTTTCCTACATGTTAGAGTTTGCTTGTATGAACAATGTCACTGAATTAGAATCTTTATTATTAGGCAATGAAAACGCCTATAATATCGGTTGTGGTCACCTTTCATTTTTTGGATATTCTAAGCTTGTTGAGAACCTAGTAGGTAAAATTTACTCTCCTAGAAACAAGTTGATGGAATGATATACCAAACTATTTGGGCACTTATCTTGAACCTATTATCTTTCAACATCACTCATGTTAAGAGGGAGTTAAATCCAATGGTTGATCGGTTGGCTATATTTGCAACTTCTCCTAATCAAAAACCTTTTCCTCACAAGCCTATTTTTTCTTTTCAATCTCTATATCGACCACATATCCCCAACGATGTAGAATATTGACAAACCCTCCCTAATGATGAGAGCATTTGTGCTTTCATTCAAGATGAACCTCCTAAGCCCAAGGAAATTATATCCATAGAAGACGACAAGATTCCTAAGGGCTTGAGTCCTCTTGAGAGTTCATTTTCATTAAGTGATGTAGGCAATAAAGAGAAACAAAGAGAAGGGGGAGTCAAGAAGGAAGGTGGGTGAAACCATCTCCTTGGATATTGGGGCAATCGAATCTTAAAAGAATGTTAAAATAAGTGTCCAATGTTCTGATAAAAAAATGAAGTTGGCCAAGCTACTTGATAGATTTCAAGATGTTTTTGCTTGTTCTTATGAGGATCTCGTGGTTTTGATCCCGGTCTTATTCAGCATGATATCCCCATCAAAGAAGGCATGAAACTAGCTAGGAAAAAAAAATACCTATTAACTTTGTATTTGGAGCAAGTTTTCAAAGGGAGTTGGAAAATTTCTTAAGGGATGGGATTATTTTTCTAGTCTACCCTGAATGGATTTCCAATTGGGTACCTGTCTCGAAGACCACTGATCATATTAGAACTTGCATTAATATTCTCACTTTCAGTCAGGATATTATGAGAAATATTTTTCCTCTCAATATGGAAATGATTCTGTAGTAGGTTGTAAGGTCGCAGATGAGGCCCTTGCTTGACGACATTTTGGGTTATAGTAAAATCAAGGAAAAAGGGGCAGATAATTGCAAAACCACTCTTATCACTAATTAGAGTATAGTGACTTATAAATGCCTATTTTATGGCTTACCTAATGCAAGTACCACTTTTAAAATACCTATACACACAACTCTTGATGAATTGATCAATATCCATATCTACCTTGATGATCTAATCATATACGTCAAGGGGCTGATAATTACCTCAGAGTTCCAAGTGTTACTTCTGGGTCCTTTCAAAATTGCTTTTGTCCTAGATACTAACTCTTACATTCTAAAGGATTTACAGGAGCATTGGTTTTCCTACAACACTAACAGTTCTCGCTTGAAACATTGCGAGGGACTAGTGTAAAAAGTTCTAACGTTGTTCAATTTTTTTTGTATACTAGTAACCTAGCTCTGCTTTCAATATTGCACTATTTTCTTTCTTCTTTACAGTAGTTTCACTTCGACTTTCTATTTTAAAAATTTCTTACCTCTTTTACATTTCTGTCATTTTATTGTTGTTGTTTTAATCTTGCAATTTTACTTCTGTCATGATTTTGTTTCTTACCATCTTTTAGTTAATTTGGTCAAAATAAGAAGTTGGATCAGCTTTGCCGTAGTGACACTCTTGCAAATCATTTTTAGTCAATAACAATCACGCTTACACAACTATTATGATGGTTCCCCTAAAAGCACCCTTGAATTTGTTATTTTCTTCCACTGTTGTCTAAATTTTTTTGGGGGGCTATCTCCCACTTCTTCTTTCCTTTTCTTCATCCATTTGAGAAATTAAGAGAGCAAGTCCATTTTTTTTCTCCTTGAAGATAAGAGCCAATCCCGATTGAACGATTATGTACACAGTGGTAAAACCCCTCATACTTAACACTTTTCATGAGTCATTCCCAAATTCCCCGTCATTTTTCCATGGAATCCGCTCACTTCCCCATGTTGCATAATATTCCTGGTTATATCTTCTTAACATGTTGTTCTTGGTCTACTAAACCATGAGTTCTGAGTTCTAAATCTATTGAAAACAGATTTCCCCGTGGAGTCGCCAGTTTGTTGATGATTAAAATTGCAAAGCGGTTTTGCCCGCAAAGTATTTCTAAAGCCTATTATTATAAGCTAACAAGATAAATAATAGTATTAGGTGGGGCCCCCTTGTAGTTTGGGAGATCAGATCTGGTTCTTATTTCATGTTTATTCTATTGTTCGACACTGCTTACATGGTTGATGAAATCTTGGTTTTATTGGTGATGGATAAGGCCTATTATGTGTTGGTTCTAATTGCGACAATTGGATGATGGATACGGCATGTTATGTGTTTTTTCTACTGCTCTAGGCTCAAATTTTATGTTACAACAGCCTATGTTGTCCATTGTTATCATTTCTATATGTTCTTGGATCCATTACTGGGACACTTGCACAATAGACATATTATTAATAATATATAAGAGCATTGGGAAAGAAATAAAAGAAATGTAACAAAATGCAAAAGGAAGGAACTAGACTATGCTAATATACTACTCTACATGCATTGAAATCGAAATGATCATTGATAATCCCAGATAACAATTTAATAGCTATGCGATTTATTGAGTTTTACAAAGACATGGTTAATATGCATTATTGTATAGTTGGAAATGGAAAGATATGATATGGGTGGCACGTTTGACAAGTGATAGATTATAATTCAAATGCATGGTTTAATTGAATGGTTAATGGATTAATGGGCTGGTGTGTACTGAGGAATTGAATGAATGGAGGATGGAGGCGATGTGCATTTACTGTACATCACCCTTACTCCTTCCACTAGTTGCCACCCTAGTCGGGCTATTGTTCAACTATGTTTGTTATGGTTAGTGTTATCACTGGAATTTCATCCGCAAATGGTTACATGAATCCAACATATCCAAACACCTATTAGTTCATTCATGGCCCAAAAATTGCATTTCCAAAGAGCAAAAACTATACAACTAGTTATAAAATCAAAATTCACTAAGAATACAAAGGAAGCATGCGAACGTGCACCAGTCGAAAACGTCGGAAAAATGCATATGCACCCGATGCATGACTGTGTACTCAAAAAGCCACACAACCTAAGAACAATGCATTTATGATTCTTTTCGACCTCTCACTCACTTATGGTTCATCTCCCAAGTTGATTTGGCCCTCAAACCAAACTAAATCCAAGTGGGGGGCTAGTCAAAGACATAAGGGTGCCCTAAAGGCCCCCTTGTTCACACTAAAGACCGATTGGATAATGCCTCAAATATTTTCTATAAAAAGAGGCCATGGGTGCACTACATTTTCAAGAATCTATTTGTATTTTTATGATGCCTCTATTCTCCTACAAGGAACATCTTTCTTTCTTGGAGCATACTAGCATCATTTCATTGAGCCATTCTCCTCACCTCTTGAGGGATTAAGCTTTGGATTTCTTCACCATTTCCTTTTTAGTTTTCTATTTGTAAGAAGAGCTCTCACATAGGGGATTCAAGAGCCCTCCCTTGGAGGAAGAGGGGACCCATAAGTCTCCCTTTCTCTTTGGTGTTTTCCCCCTAATACAATCTATCCATTGGTGGCATGACTATTGGTCAATTGTGTGATTTATTTTGGTTCTAATTTCCTTATGCATTGTAGTTTCATTTCTTTAGTTGTTATTATTTTAGTTGTTTATTTATTTCTTATGCTTGATGTGTCTATCTCTTTCACTACCATTCTGTCATGTTTAGCTAACACAACTGGACTTGTAGGTTTCCCTCTTTTTCTCATTCAAGTGACGAAAATGATACAACAGATTGGCGACCATACTGGGGAAAGGTATCAATTTCCTCCCTATTTGGGTTATTTTAGCACTTATTTTTAATCAATTTACCTTGTAGGGATCATAGCCAGCCCAAGCCTACCTACAAAGAGCTGATTTCAGAGCTGGAATAAGAGAATTTTATTTAAATTTTTCTTCCCAGGCATGTATTAGAATGTGTGCAGGAGTTTCAGCCCATAGGCACGTCTTCATAGCACATGCACCAACAACACTATGTCTTCAGGCGCATTCTGTGCAAGTGTGCCAATAGGTCATTGTTTCTCTGCGCATTGGCACCACATGCACCTCTGTCCACTCTGTGACTCATGCATCTGTCCAGAAATCCAACATTCTAAGTGTTTTTTATGATATTTTGAAGGCCCCTAGCCTTATAAATATTGATTCTATGCATTTTGTAATATGCACCACAATTAGATTCCCTCTCCACATGAAGGCTTTGTCAAAACATAGGCACTTAGGGGGTTAAAAACCATATTTTTTCCTTTTTTTTCTTTGAGTTGCCACATGGATAGCTTGTTTTGATTGTAAAAGATGAGTTGGAATCATTCACTATCAGGATTGTAGATACTTGCATTGGGACCAAAATCAAACTTCAATCATTGAGTATGCTCTTCTCTCACACCATAGAGCGATCTTGAGAATCAAAAAAATGATTGAGGGAAGATTTCATCTCCCCTAAAGAAAAAAACTTTAGGAGAGGACAAAGCCCCCCTAGGGCCCCCTCTTATTTTCTTTTCAAAAACATCCTAAATTTGTAAGGGCCCAAACATGCCCACATGTTGCAAATATAGGATAGTTTGAAGCTACTTTCTTAGTTTACATCACTAGGGGAGTTTAAAGATTATTGTAATAGGCCCATACATGCCCACATGATTTCAAATCTAGGATAGTCTTTTGAATATTTCTTAGATTAAATCACATTAGGGAGTTTAAAATATTGGTAAGGACCCACATGTCCACATGCTAGTTCTTTAGGGACTTTAAAATTCTGCAAGGTTGTACCAATGGTGTCTAATAAGATAGGTAATCAAGACTTGTAAAGGACCACATGAAGTCCACATGCTACAAGGTGGCACCTAACTTATTAAAAATTTGGCACATTTTATCACTTTCTCACACACAAAGTCACTACTCACTCACATAGTTTCATCTTGAATTGTGGAGGTTGAAGTAAGTTTCCTCCAAAGGGATTCTGAAATGCCCCATTTTTTCTTGAAGAAATTATCCACTCCCACTTAATTCAAATGATATTGGTTCACACCCCCAATATCTCAAAAAAACACATCTAAATTGTTTCTAAAAGCTCACTAAGTTTTCCTCCACAGGAGGTGCCAAAATAAAAAATTTAGTCTAGGTAGGATCTCGGGGATAGGCATCCAAATAACTCCCTGTTATCTAGTTCTCACCTCTTCAAACATTAGAAGTTGACAAATAGGGAACTTTAAAATCCTCCAAGTCAAGTGTTCCTAACACCATAAGGCAGGGAGATACCCGTGCAGGGTCAAAGGCTGAGTTACGGTTGTTTTGTGTGTCCCCCCTTGAGGTACCCACCTCTTGGACGAGATCCAGCCCATGACCCATTTCTAAGGACGAAAATCTAAATGACACACTTTGACCAAGGTACCTAGTGACCAAATTTTAGGACATCTACCTAGGTGTCAATTGTGGGTTGCAATTGCACCTTGATCAGATTTTGTATGGCTATTAGGAAATATCACCAGCTCTTTCAAGATATGCACCCTCTACCCCTCATTATAACTTATTGTTTCGTCCTTCACTAGTCCCTCTTCTAGTGGCTTCAGACCCCACTATTGAGTGCTATTGAAAGGTATAGTCTATTTGAGAGGAAAGAAATTACGTCTCTTAGGACACGAACATTTGTTTTCTTTTTTCTCCCACATGGACAGAATCCACCTACCCACATGTATGCTTCTTTTTCAATTGATTTATGTATGATGCTCTTGTGATTACATGCGTTTGTGAGATATATTGTGAAGGTCCAAGTTATACAAAGACTCTTGTTTATTTATTTCTCTCATCACCATTCGCACACATCCACTTTGCTATTCAGACATCATAGGGGACCCAAAGAATCCTCATCATTCCAGATGCTTGCCGAACCTTCCTCCTCTTTTAGGAGGAATTCCTAGTTTCACCAACTCATCAGCCCAACCCTCTCACACTACTTTGAGTGCTACTATATTGGGATCAACTTTTCTTGGTTCCACTCTTTTGGGGTCCACTTCCCAAAGAAAACCATCCACTAGCTCTCCTTTACACGGAAGCGGGGGGAAAACTTCTTCCCAAGGCAGAAGTACAACCCCACCTAACTCACCTCACGGGTAAGGTACACAAAACACTCACACCATGTCTGGAACTAATCCTCCACCACCACTCCAGATTCCATATTTATCCTCCCTCAACATACCATATCTAAGTAATCTCACCAACGACCCTATATTGCATGACCCCAGATGGCTCACAATGCCTACCAAATTTCCTTCAGACATTCCCAAGTTTGAAGGAAAGGTGGCAGAAGGTCATGCCAACCATGCCATGACCTTCCACTTATGGTTTTCATCAAACAAAATCATGGATGACTCCATCTGATTAAGGCTATTTCGGCACACACTCATGGGCCCATCAGCCAAGTGGTATGTAGACGAAAAATCAGGGTCCCATATGACTTTTGAATCAGTGGCCAAAACATTTTTGAACTTTTTTCAACTACCAATTCACAATGAAAATGGTATAGAACTGATCTCTGAGTTTAAAAAAACCTTGGCCACACATATCGCTGACCACATTCATGAATGGCATCTGCAACGTATTTTATGCAAAGTAGAAACCACCAAACAACAATGCCTTGATTGGTTTCTCAAATCACTCATCCCTCTCCTTGCCAAAGATGTGGCCTCTACCTTTCCCCAAAGTGAGGAGGAAGCCATAAGCAAGGCTCAATAGTATGAACTCATTTATTCACAGTCAGGATACTTATATACAATACTACCTGACACCCCGAGACCCATACCATTCGGCCAAGAAAAACCTGTGAGGTCTCACTCAAAAGATGGATTGATTGGTACCACAACACACCACAATCTGTACATCCAACCACCACCTATGTACGATACACCCCAACATCCACCGATATATACCCTCCCCCCCCTTATCAACTGCCAGACTCTATTGTACCCCCCTCCACTCATGAGTGGACCCGCGTCGACACCCATGATGCGTCGTGTATTTCAACCAAGTTTTGGTACCCCCTCTACCTCAACTTACACCCCGAGCACTAGTGAAATCACTACGCCTTCCTATGTGCCCTACGGATCATTGCCACAAAATAATTTGTATTTTCCATTTCTTGGTCCTCCACAGCCCATTTCTCCTCCACAAGGAAAACCACACGCTGTGGTTAACTTTTTTTATCCCTCTCCCATTCAACAATTTCAAAATTTAGAACAACTGAATACAGAAAATCCAAACCATCAGTTGAATAATGTTAAAAAGAAAGGAAAAAATTGAAACAATAATAACCCAGGACAAGGGAGAAATGAACCCCAACAGAACCAACCTCCTGGGGGCAACCAGAATCAGGGTAACTAGAACCCCCAAGGGAGAAATAAGCACAAACACCAAGGGAAGAACAACAACAACCTATGGAAGAAATTCCCTTGTGCCCTTTATGGTGAGCATGGTCATTATACGCACCATTTCCCCCAAATCGCCGACTTCAAATGGATGAAATATTCCATGAATGTGCCACATCGTCCAGCGCCACCTACCCCTCAGCAAGCCCCACAATGATATTTGCAACAACCACCCCCAGTGGTGTTGCAAAACCATATTTCACATCAAGGGGTGATGAATAATCAATAAGAAGTACACCCTACCCCACCATAGATGGGACGGTATCAAAACCCTGGGAATCCAACAGATCACACTATCCTCCTCACTAGTGAAGAAGAGATCCTTCTTAAAACGTGCAATCATCAATATAGCGCACCCCTTGAATTCACTCCCACCACCTCGACAACAATTTCAGTTACAACCAGACCACCTTTGATGATTCCATGCCCTAACACTGAAACACCCCTTCGTATTCCTCACATCCCATTATGACAGAATGTCAACAACCCCCAGGCTAGGGTGACACACAATTATAGTCTAGTCGATGACTTGGCACAATATCCTACAACCATTTCAGTCTTGGAAGTCCTCCAAACCTTTCCCACTCAACGGAAATCATTACTTTCCTCATTGGGGGTAGTCGACCCTGCTGATACTAGACTCATCACTTTTGATCTATAGTATGGCAAACCCTGTCACCCTGCTTTGGTAGCTTTCCATATACCCCTTCAAAATTTAGAACATCACAGTTCATCAGTGCATCATTGAAGAAGGTGCATCCACATGTATCATGTCAAAAATGGTATGGCAGAAACTTGGCTCCCCCAAGCTATTACCATCCGCCATCACTTTGAGAGCTTATGATGGACGAACATCATCTCCTAAATGGCTCTTCAAAATTTCCCCATTGAACTCAGGGGGAAAACCATTCTTATTGACATTGAGGTTATCTACGCCCCGCTCGATTACAATATCTTGTTTGGACGTAGTTACATGTACATTATGAAGGTTGTGTCCTCTTCTATGTTTCAAACAATGATGTTCCCCCACAACGGGAATATCATCACCATCGACCAAGTTTCACATTATGAGCCCAACCCTTCCTCCAACATCGATAACATCCTACCTCTTGTCAACACTAATCCCGACGTATACCCACTCATCGAAATGGGCCCCGTAATTTTCAAAGACCCATCCTTGCTAGGGACATACCATGGAGTACCACCGCTCATACATCCCTCAGCACAAGCATGTGTCATATCTTCCAATGGAACAAAAATTGGAGATAACATTCCTCCCACTGAGGATTCTTCACTCCCTGACATCCCACTAGTCGCAGAAACCCTACCTCAGGAACCCCCTGAGAACCCTTCGACGCCACTGGTTCTTGGTTTCACTCTCCCCCAGGGTCACATCCCATTTGGGATACAGTCCCCCAAGACATTACGCAAATCCCCTTCTTCCACCCCCCACCAGGCATACAATATTTACAGGTAGCCGCAACGGTTACCCTTCCTAACATGGTGCTTGATATTTCAATTTGGTATCTACACCCACCTAAGATGGTTCCTCAACCATCCCTCCCCCAATGAATATCCCAGTCCTAACTCCGATGGCATCGCCCTCCCCTCCACTGGCCAACACCACCACCACAACTGGGAGAAGATGGAAGAAGAAAGAGACCACCGCTCCACTCCCCACCCGAGTACAACCTCCTTGTGCACTATGCGAAAAAGGACACCCCACCAATAGATGTCCCTCTCTCCATGAACTACGCAATTTAATCCAACTCCCTCGAGCAACCACACCGTCGTCGCTTCATCTGACACACCTAGTACTTCCACCACATCCCCTACTATAGGTAGCAAAGGTCTGCAAACCAAATTCGCATGTGCCATTTGTCCTGAGTATGGCCATTACATCCACCATTTTCCTACACTACCTTAGTTTTGACAGACGCTAACGAAAGTACGCCAAAGATTTCAGCAAGAACCCCCTCCATCTGCCTCATCAAGCACTCAAGTCACTGCCATCCATTATGTCACAATCTCAGTCAATGAACAGATGAGATGCCCTTGTTTTCTTTGTGAATAAATTGATCATTTCACATACCAGTGTCCTATGATCAATGAATATAGGTGTCGCCAAATGGCCCTTATTCAAAATCCTCCCAACCCCTCACTTCCTACGATACAAATGATCCCCCTACTCCCTCTCCAGATATTTTTCATATTCTCTCTCCTGAGCCTGAGGCACTTCCCACTCCTCCATGGTTTATGGACAACCTATATGAGGATTTGCACCCAAATCCCCCCAATTCTCTGGTTCATTTCCCCATGGAAATCTTATGACCGACCACTATTTTCAACCCATAGTATCTCAATATTTGGTTCATGTCGAGCAAACCGTCTCAGCCTCCTTGCGTCACCCCCTCTACATCTTCACCACCAGAAGACCATCACACGGTAACAGTCACCAATGTTACTCCCCTGGATCCCCTATATTCTTATCAGTTCCACTGCGACAAAGACATCCTCGAGGAATTAACAACCCCTTATTTCCCATGGAATGCGCTCCATCACATAGCACTCTTTCTCTCACAGGAAGCCTTTGAGCCTCCTAGACAAGACTCCATATACACCATCGAAATGAAATATTTTATCCCATCCGGGCATATAGACTTGTTCAACAACCCTATCCTTGCCCCGGATGCTTTTGAATAAGGAAACATGGCCAAAATTTCCCCTACTATCAAAATTAATATTTCCATCAAACCTAGAATCGTAGAAGAAATCATCATTGGCGCCATGTGCTCCGCTAAAGAACTTTCATCTTACAAATTTCTCTTTGAGGATTACCTCGACATTTTTTCCTGGTCATACACAGAGATGCCCGACCTTTATCCTTCTATTGTTGAACACCATATAGACACATGGCCTGATATTACACCTGTATGTCAAAAGAAATGCCCACTACACCCATCCAAAGCAGTAGCCATCAAAGCCAAAATTGACAAATTACGCACTGC
Source organism: Picea mariana (assembly GCA_032191745.1). NCBI lineage: Eukaryota > Viridiplantae > Streptophyta > Pinopsida > Pinales > Pinaceae > Picea > Picea mariana. The sequence goes on from JASDQU010026876.1 coordinate 44,998, forward strand.
AGGGTTCATATACTCCATCAAATATATGCCATGGGTCTCCAACCCCATCCCTATGAACAAAAAATAGGGCACTATTCATGTTTGCACTAACTTTCGTGACCTCAATCACGCCTGTCCCAAGGAAAACTTCCCAACTCCCTTCATCGACCAAATTATCGATGATTGCACCAACCATGAGGCCTTGTCCTTAATGGACGGGTTCTCTGGCTATAATCAAATTCAGATTCATCCAGCAGATGAGTACAAAACTGCATTCACTACCCCTTAGGGTAATTTTGCCTATCGTGTCATGCCTTTTTTACTCAAGAATGCAGGCACGACATTCCAATGGTCTATGACTTACATTTTTCATGATCTCGCTTGCATCATCCTTGCCTACTTGGATGACCTCACTATTGGATCTAAGAAATGCATTCAACATCTAGATGACTTATGAGTTGTCCTTCAATGGTGTCATTAGTACAATATCTACTTGAAGCCCCTCAAGTGTGTATTCTGCGTCATCACTGGATGCCTCCTTGGGTTCATAGTTTGCCAACGTAGCATCACAGTAGACCCCCTCAAGGTCCAATCGATCACAAAAATTCCACCACCTTGGAATTTATGCCAACTACAGAGCCTACAAGGCAAAGACAACTTTTTGCGATGCTTTGTCCCCAATTACACCACTTATGCACATGGTGTCCTTTGCTTGTTGTGTCACGATATCCCATTTCGATGGGATGAACATGCCCAAACCTCTTCTTATGATCTAAAAGTGATCTCAAACGTCCCTTTGATTAGTCCACCCGACTATGATCACGACTATACTCTCTACTTATCAGCCTCCACTGTCTCAGTAGAAGGAGTCTTCATCTAGCTAGGAGATGATGTCCGCGAGCATGTAATTTACTACATCAGTAAAAACCTTTCAGGTCCACCCTTGAAGTAAAATCACGAAGAGAAAATCACCCTTGCAGGTTTCCTCGCAGTCTAGAAACTCCTCCATTATATCTTTCCTCGCACTACAAAAGTCATGGCAGATTCCAATCCCATGCAGTACTTGCTCAGTCGTTGAAAAATCAATGGAAAATTTGCCTAATGGATCATTATCCTTTAGGAGTACAACTTAGAGTTTTCAAATCCCAAGAGAAAGAAAGCGCTCATCCTCTCCAAACTTATTACGACATTTCCCTCAGATGCTACTAGTTCACCCATCAATACAGACTTCCCTAATCTTCTACATACCTTGGATGACCCCTGGTACGATGACCTCCTCATCTACCTTCACACACAAAAGTTTCAAACCCATCTCTCCTGATACGATCGTCGATGTATTCTCCATTAGACCCCTCGATATCTCCTTATCAGTGACATATTATATTGATGAGGTGTTGACACCATACTCCGTCGATGTTTGACCATCGACGAAGATGACAAAGTTTAGAATGATTTCCATAGTGGCACCTACGGTGGTCACCTCTCAAGAAATATCCACTGCCCAGAAAGACATTCGAGTGGGCTACTTCTAGCCCACATTGTTTCATGACTACATCCATGCTATGAAATGATGTGACAAATGCTAGCTTTATGCCAACAGAGCACGAGCACCACCCTCTCTTCTGCACCTAGTCATCATGGCTGGCCCCTTTTGCAAATGGGGCATTGAATTCATGACTTGCAACCCTCCATCCAACAATGGACACAAGTAAATTTTCATGGAAGTCGATTACTTCACCAAGTGGATCGAAGCCATGCCTACTTTCAACAACACCGCTAACACTGCAGCACATTTTTTATTTAATCACGTCATTTCCCACTTCGGAGTACCACTACAACTAGTCTCCAATCATGGAAAACACTTTGAGAATGAGCTCTTCATAGAAATTTCCCCAAAGTTAGGCTTCTCTCATGAGTTCGCCTCACCCTACTACCCTCAGTCCAACAGACAGTTAGAAGCGGTCAACAAGGTCCTCAAAACCATGTTGTAGCGTACTGTCAACAAACATAAGACCAATTGGCATCATATGTTGTTTTCAACGCTATGGGCTTATCGCACGGCAGTTAAAAATGCCACTAGTTTTACACCATTCCATCTCATCCATGGGGTTGAAACCACTCTCCCCATCAAGTGTGCAATTCCCACTTTACGTACCGCCATCGAGCTTTTACCTGACACTGCTCCAATGGAGCAGTGCTTGTTGAAATTAGAGTTTTTGGATGAAGACCGCTGATCTTCCTTATAGAATAATGAGGTAGCCAAAAAATGGTCGAAGGCCACTTTTGATCGCCATGTCAACCATCATTCATTTAATGAAGGAGATCTCGTCCTTGCCTATGACATTGCTCATGATACCCTCGTCCATGGCAAATTCGAGTCATTATGGCATGGATCCTACATTATCCAACACTGCCTCACTAAAGGCACCTACATCCTAGCCTCCCCCGAAGGCTATCCTCTATATGAACCTGTCAACGGGTTGTACTTAAAAAAGTTTTTCACCTGAGCATAGTCATTCTACACTAGGAGTTTTTTTCTCTTTTGTACACATTTGTAGAGTTTTTAGTCTTATTTTAATCTGTCCATGCCTTATGTATGATCTACCATTTTTGTTATTGACAAATGTTTTCACCATTGGCCTATCACATCGGTTATGCTGACTGAGCTATTCGGTGGACACAAAATCTCACTTCGGTCGCTTGGGCCCTTTGTACCCCCTCACATGAACTGCTCCACTGCAGCGACACATGTTTGGGCTCCGCAACCAATAATCAAGTTGAATACACATCCGTTCTTGGCCTCCTCACCGAGGCCAGCCATCGCCATATTCTCCACCTTAGTGTCTTATTAGATTCCCATCTTGTCGTCCGACAACTCAACAACGTGTACCGTGTCCGCAATCCTTGCCTCTTTTGCAAATACCTGCAAGTTAGACTATTATCTCGACATTTTGAATCAATTGCATTTACACATATTCCATGAAAATTCAATCAAATAGCAGATAATATGGCTAACCTAGTGTTAGATTGGCATTTATCCCATCAAGACACCATTATACATACATAAATCATGGAAAGTATGTCACAACATATAGATTAGACATCATAAAAAAGCACCACAAAACATCATCAAATGTGAACACCACAAAGGTCCCAAAAATGTATATTCGCATATATATATATATATATATGAATTAATGTGCCATCAAATGTTTACAAAAAATAGTACAACATGTACATCGCCCATAGGTAAGAGAAATCCCCAGACCCTAAAGGCCCACAATAGGTGTCACCCCATCCTATACAAAATGGGCCTAGAGGCCTATATAAATACAAAAAATATACACCAAATCACATTCATGGAGCCTCTAGAGTAGCACTTCTAGGTCCTCTCTCAGGAGGAGTGTCCCCACCAGCTGGGGTCCTCCAGGTCCTAGAGGCAGTCACCCAGTCATAGCCACCCCCGCTACAACTTCCCTATGGATCAGGGTCTGTAGCTCCGTAGGAAGGCCCACACACTATTCCAAGACTCCCTCATCCTAGATCCGAGTCCACATGACCTGAGGCACTCCCTGTATCACTGCCTCCAATCGGCGGTGAAAGTCCTCTAACACTTTTCCAGCCTCTGCAGGAGGAGCATGTGAAGTCCCTAAACCTAGGTCATCATATCTTCGTCTCCTTCCATCTCTCTCATTATCGGCTGGCCTCACACCAAACCAATCCCTCCGATGCTTCTCACCTACCTGTGACTCTCCCCACGGTGGTCTCTCAAGCCCCTGACCTGTCGACGCTCTGATCAACTCTACCTCCCTTCCACATGGCCCCACATATGCACACACAACAAACAAATGATAGCATCAACATCCATACATACATAAAACATATGCTATACTATCAAAAGTACAAAACATCAAATACATCAACATACCTCTATGGTCCCAAACCTCCCCAAGAGGTAAGACCATGTTTGGATCCCGATGGTAGTCCATCCTGCCATATGGGTACTGTAAGTTGATATGTGGCATATGATGCCACACACATGCTAGCTCAGCCATAAAATAATGGTCACCCTCCCCACCTCTATGTCGAACCAAAATCGATGCCCACCACATCAGTCATGGCTCCTGTGCACCAGCCATCTCCAACAACACTCTAGGGTACAACATGGGCACCCTCTCTAGAAACAAAGCCAGGAAGATAGACCCAAAGGAAAACTCACCAGAGTCGACAGCCTGACACTGGTTAAGCTACCCCATCATCTTGGTGTGAAGCATCAAACCCCGGGAAAAATTCTCTCCAGCTAGCATCCTCTGCATGATCCTCAGCTGACCACCACTGATCCACTAAGTCGCCAAGGATCTGTAGATCCTCATGATCATCGTTGTGATGCAACTATGCAAGAGTGCATCCATTGCATCAATCCTAACAACTGAACTAGACATAAATTATGGCCCCAGACAGTATATTTGGGCCATGTCTACCAGGGGCACATCCCCTGGCAGCTGGGGCTCAGCAGGAAGGGCCCTCCCTTGAAAAGGGAGCCCGATAAAAAAATATACATCATCTGTCGCAGAGAATGTAAGGTGCTACCCCCACAAAATGAAGCACTATAGATCCATGCTCCACATAGATATCACAAACTACAATAGGTACTCATGTTCCCACATCAATGAGCAATCAAAGAACTTTAGCAACCCACAGGCTGCCAAAGGTCCCTGCACACCTGACTCCTCATCCCTCACCGCCTCCCTGAGGCACGACTAGTCGCTCTCCCTCTAGTGGACTGGCATCCTGAACTAATCACCTGCATCCACATAAACAATACTTAATCAGACATCACAATCCATAAAAATGACAAATCTCAAAAAGAAAAGTTTTACCCCCCCTCACCTTTGCCTCATGTGCACAACTATTACCCCCATAGGTTTTCACATATGCGTTCCTATTCTTCGCACAATTGCACATCAATGCGCAATTGTCGAAGAAATAGATGTGCATCCATGCGCACCTGTCACACACATAGGAACACATTCATGCACACCTATTCTCTCCACAAATGTGCACACATGCACAGCTGTCAGCGAAATAGCTACGCATGAGTGCACATATGAACTTTGAACAGGTGTGCATCCAATGTGTGCCTATTATCTACATTCAGGCGCCCTTATGTGGGGCTATCTTTATTACAGTCATGCACTGAAGCGTGAGAATCCTCCCTCACAAAATAACCTAGTATGGCCTTCCATACGACCCTGTCCAGAACATAAATCCTAACTACTATGCAGGAGAATGAGACCACTAACCTAGCTCTTGCAAATCCTAGATCGACTGGCTCAAACTCCCAGAATCTCCAAATCTCCTCTAAAAACCTATCATCAACTCACTATGGAAGCAGGTACAAATGAGGTGGCATTATGGGCCCTACAACTATATATAATCCATTTTTCCAAACTTCCATGATGCATTACAGGAGCTCAGAGCATCCATTTTTCGATCCATCTTCAGCCATGTGATAAGGATCCCACCACCTACATAGTCACATTCCCTGAGACACCATCCACACTCAGCCCTGGGGGAGCCTTTTTCTCACATGATGCTCAGGTACACATGCTCATGTTCAAAATTATCAAATAAGTGTTATATGTTCTTTATCTTCATGTATTGTTCATGTCGGGTATTTGGTTTTTTATGTGCGCAGGTACTTAGTCACTGCAAATCAACACAACCCCTTTAGGTAAATGTTCGACACTGACATGCAATCATTCCCTTTGAATATCAATTGCATATCCCAGTCACACCCTCTGACATTTGCCTGTAGGGTCCTCACATCCGTCTCTATAGTACTATCACCTCATCTGCATTTCAAGTACTGTCACTTGGTAGCATTCTCCCCCACATGAGTTGTCCCATTCATAATCCCCTTCGGCACTTTGACACTCATGCTACTTTCACCCACAAGGGATGGGAGTCTCGATAGTCATATGCATGTTCGAGAATTAGCCTCATACTCCTTCTCCCCATTATTCTATCTTTCCCAATGGAATCCTAGGTTATTTCCTCGTGGTTCTCATTTAGTTGCGCCTCCACAGTATCATTAACCCCCCATTTCATCCACAGTCAGTTTGCCCATCTGTAGATTTCCCTCCATTCATTTCTCTCATACAGAAACCCACCTATGGGCCCCCAACCCTCCACCCATTCTCCCCACAACTTGCGCCCTCACAGGCCAAGCCATCTTACATTGGGGCGACCATTTATGTATCTACACACTTATCCCAACTTATTCTTTATTCATGTGGTAATTGTACAAAACCTTTCTTTCGAACATTTAAATGGCATTTTTTTGTTGCCCTTAGCGACCTTCATTTTTGGGCAAAGAAACCCCTATCTCCCTTGGTTGGGGAATTCATTACCTTCTACTCTTGTGGACATCATCCATAAACCTTGAGTATCCCCCATTCCATGTACCTACGATCTCTGATTTTGTCCACTTTGTCATGCCTCTGGCACAATTTAACCCATGTCTAGTTGTCCCCCTAATGCTATATTCAGTTTCACAGTTGTTGTCACTCATACTTCACATATATCCCCAACCAAGGGTAGTCTTGAGTCTCAACACCTCTTGACTTCTTCCCTGTTCCTCATCACTTCCTGATCTCATCTAGTGGATTTCATGAAGCCCTTTGCTTCTTGGAGTCGCGTCTCCCTTTCTGTCGACATCAGCACAGTTTCCAGCAGGGCGACAATTTTTGACTCTCCTTACCTTTACAATGCAGAGTCTAGGACGCCATAAAGAGAACCATAATTTCTCTATACTATCGTTGATTCCCATAAAATTCAACTTCAACACAATCTGATGTTGCGGTGGGTCTTACTTTGTGACTATTTCAGTTGTTTTATACTAGTCGAAGACCTCTAATACTTGCTGAGACATCAATTCCTGCGAGTCATAGACACTTACTACAAGTATCATTGCCTCTTTTTAGAGTATGTTCACCATCAGAATAGTCATATTCCATTATTAAACCACCCTAGAGGGAACTGCAGTTATCTACATCAACATACAACTTCAGTTATTGTCTTACACATTTGAGTAACATAACACAAGCATGGGGCATGCCCGCCTCACTTGTATACAATTTTTATTTTTTCCACACCTCGAGAAAGGTTTGGGTCCCACAGGTTCCCCTCTCCATCCAATGGGTTGCTCTTGCAATTCCTCTCAACACTCTTCTTTACAATGGTACTCTCAGTAGAAGAAACATTGATGTATTTTGAATATACATATGCTCCTAACCTCACACATTAGGGGGCATCTATTATCACTGAAATTTTGTCCACAAATGCTTACATGAATCCAACATCTCCAAACACCTATTAGTTCATTCATGGCCCAAAAAATGCATTTCCAAAGAGAAAAAACTATACAACTGGTTATAAAATCAACATGTGTTAAGAATACAAAGGAAGTGCATGCATGTGCGCCAGTCGAAAATGATGGAAAAACACATATGTGCCCGATGTGCGAATGTGTATGCAAAAAGCCACGTACACCTAAGAATGACACATTTATGATTTTGGTCGGCCTCCCACCCACTTTAGGTTCATCTCCCAAGTCAATTTGACCCTCAAATCCAAACTGAATCTGAGTGGGGGATTGGTCAAAGACCTAAGGGTGCCCTAAAGGCCGCCTTGTTCACACTAAAGACCAGTTGGATAATGCCTCAAAGATTTGCTATAAAATGAGGCCATGGATGCAATACATTTTCAGAAATCTATTTGTATTTTTATGCTACCTCTATTCTCCTACAAGAAACATCTTTCTTTATTGGAGCATACTAGCATCATTTCATTGAGCCATTCTCCTCACCTCTTAAGGGATTGAGATTTGGATTTCTTCACCATTTCCTTTTCAGTTTTCTATTTGTAAGAAGAGCTCTCACATAGGGGATTCAAGAGCCCTCCCTTGGAGGAAGAGGGGACCCATAAGTCTCCCTTTCTCTTTGGTGTTTTCCCACTAATACAATCTATCCTTTTGTGGCATGACTATTGGTCAAATGTGTGATTTATTTTTTGTTCTATTTTCCTTATGCATTGTAGTTTCATTTCTTTAGTTGTTATTAGTTTATTAGTTTATTTATTTTTTGCGCTTGATGTGTCTAACCCTTGCACTAACATTTTGTCTTGTTCAGTTGACCCAATTGGACTTGTATGTGTCCCTCGTTTACTCATTCAAGTGACGAAAAGGATACAACTGTTAGGCTCTGAATTTCAAGCAGAGGAATAACCGCTTGGCCAACTCGTGTTTTAAGGTGCTTTTGGTTACAGGTATGCCTTTTCACCATCCATGAATCAGCTATCGTTATGAAATAGATATTGGCTCGGAATGTATGGATCTGTGCTTTCTTTAAGTTTGGAAACTGTGTACATTTGTGATATTGTTCTGGAATAAATTGTTGGTGTGGTTTTCATTGCAATAATGTTTGAAGCCATAGTGTTATTGATCATTCTGAGTGGTAGAATCCATGAAGTCCCTCTGTCATTCTTATTGGTTTTGGTTGAAGGATTTTTATTCGGTCCAGATTGGCTGGTCATCTCCATGCTTTCTTATCTCCATACCCAGTCATGTGTTTTTATGGGGTTTACTGGGTTTGAAATGCCTTGTATCACTGCGCATTGTTTCACTTGGGTATGGGTTGTTCATGCTACTAAGGGTTGCACAGTAGGTTATATTGCTTCTTCTCGGCTCTGTTTCATCTCAGCATTGTTAGTTGGTTCACTGGGAGAGCCATGAGGGTTATACCCTACATGTGCTAAGTATTTTTTCAAGGCCAAAATGAAGCCTTGCTCCTCTGTTCATAGTCTCTACTATCATGGGAATTGTTACCCTATCCACGAATTCAATTGTGGTATACCCTGTGTGTGCACCATTGGTCTTGAAGGTTTTCACCGATGAGAGGAGTCGACTCTAGTCTCCCTGTGTTGGTGCACAGAGAAAACTCTTGATTTCTCAAGACCAAATGTTGATACAGGGGACCCTTATGGCCTATTGGGTATACTTTTGGTTGTCATGAATTGGTGGTGTATTGTCGGCATAGTTTGATTACTGGCTCACCCAATTGATTATGTTGACAGTGGTGTTGGTTTTGGTATCTAGTCACTGCATTTGTTATTATAATTGAATGGATAATCTCAGCATGGTTAATTGGATTATTGGTTAAATCGAATACACAGTCATTGTCTTTTACATTGTGATTATTGAATTGATAGCCCAACACTATTTTTAATTGATTAAGTCACAACATTGCTTCGTGCGTGCATGGGTATGTGTGGCGTTCTTACAACATGATAAGTTGAGTTAATGATTGTTGTGACTGGTGTTTTAAATTTTCAAATGGGAATATTGCAATCGTGGTAATTATGGCACGACCATCCACTGTATATGTTATGGGTATTATTTGATTGTGCCTTCAGAGAGGGTCATGGGTTTTTAAAAAATATGGTTTTGTTTATATCAGTTTGTGAGATGAGATCAGGCATACTATTGTTGACTCATTGTATTGGATTGAAAGCCCAACATTGTTGATGTTCAGACTCAAAATAGTTAGTCATGTCAGTCACATAAATGATCTCACATTTGGTTGAGTGGTCTG
>JASDQU010026878.1:11846-22643 GCA_032191745.1 Picea mariana
TGAGTCTCTTAGTCGACTGCTCCATAAGGTAGCTCGAGTAGTTGTATGTTATCGTGAGCATCATCCATGATGTTAATTTGTAGAAGCCATGGGCTTCATATATTTTGATATTTTGGTCCTGGACAAAAACTCTTTGTAAAACTTTTGATCGTTATATATATATATATATGCGGCTTCTACCGGCTTATTTTGTTTTGTATAATACATGTGATGTGTGATTGGTTTTATAAAAGTCTCAGATATCTGTCTAACACATAATTAGCTAGAGCATCAGTCAATGTATTTAGACATCTAGGAATGTGTTGATATTCGATATAATCAAAATGATGTTCCAAGAGGCAAATTCGTAGATATACCCACAATAAAGTAGGACTTCAGATAGCATAGACATTACTTAACTGTAGCACTACTAGTTGTGAATCAAGTTGTATAACCAGGTGGTGGATACCAAGTGAAATAGCATTAGTCAACGAATCGATGAAGACGCTATATTCTGTGACATTATTGGTCGCACGACCAAGGAAAACACCTCGTAGAATGATAAGTTCATTTGTAGGTGCATAAATTTCCCATGTAGCAGAAGCAAGGTTTTGAGTACTATGACTAGCGCCATCGGCGAAGCCAATGTGGAGTAGTGAAGACTCCAACATCTGGAAACCAAGCACAATGCAAGGTAAGCAGTCGAGGGCAGAAACCAAATAACAAAAAGCACACTAAAGTAACACACAAAAAGTATGATACAATAAAATACAAGCACTCATGCACAGATGATCTAAGCATAGTACTTCTTTAAGTAAAGCCCATTTCTGGGTTCACTCAAATGGATACCATCATAGTCCACTAACTCGTAGGCTCCTTTTTCCAACACCTATCTGACGATATAAGGGCCTTGCTACATAGCCTCAAATTTTCTAACTCCTAGAAAATCTCGATCTTGCTCATAAAGGAGAACCATATCACCCTCAAAGAAAACATGTGGCTTGACATGCTTGTCATATTGGGATTTGACATGTTTCTTCTGGGTTTCTATAACTAAGGTGGCATCATGACGGGTTTCGTCTAGTTGCATAAGATACAACAGACGTTCTTCTTCAGCAGAAGTGTTCGGGAGAAGTTCAACGGATAGCTTTAGAGATGGTATCTCACATTCAATCGGTAATATGGATTTGAGACCATAAATTAGCTGGAAAGGTGTAAACCTGGTAGCAGACTTGATAGATGTCCGATAAGCCCACAATGTTGAAAACAACATCGTGTGACAACTCGTTTTTTGAATCCCTATCATTCATCGAAGCATGGTAATGATGACTTTGTTTATTGCCTCAACCTGGCCATTGGTTTGTGGGCAATAGGGTGTTGATTTTTCATGGCGAAGACCCAACTTTTCGGTGAGTTCTGACATCATGAAGTTTCTAAAGTGGCTACCGTGATCAGTAACGATAGTTTAGGAACACCAAACCGAGCAATGATGTGATTGAATATGAATAGTGTTACGGTCTTTCCAGTATTGTCGAATGTAGGCATCACCTCGGCCCATTTCGTAAAATAATCTACAGCTACAATAATGTATCCATGCCCCCCGGCCAAGTGAGGGTGACATGTCATAAAATCGATACCCCATTTTGCAAAAGGTCCAACGGAGACTACAGGGTGTAGAGGAGCAGGGTGTGATCATATTTTGTTGTTGTAGGTTTGGCAAGTGTGGCATTTTTGGACAACAATGATACAATCATTGAATAAAGAAGGCCAAAAATACCCATCTCGTAAGATCTTCTAGGCAGTAGCATACCCAGACATGTGACCACCACATGCTCTAGAATGGAAATCATTCAGGGCTTTCTCAGCTTCGTCAAAGGTGAGGCATCATCGAAAAATGGAGTCAATCCCACGATGATAAAGAATATCACCGAGGATAATATACTAATGGGCTTGGTAGCATATCTTAATACAATCAATGCTAGACAAATTGGGTCGAAAAGTCTAAGTCTGGAGATATATGATGATATCCCCATACCAAAGGTCATCAAAACTGATCAGAAAAAGGGATTCATCGAGTAATGAATCCTCTGCTACATCTTCTGTCTCAAAACAAGGAAGGTCACATATCAATTCAACAAACACCAAGGATTTATTGGACTTAGTGGGTTCAAATTCTAAGTCAAACTCCTGGAGTATTACGATCCATTTGGAGTATTTCCCCCCTAGCAATTGGCGTGTAATAATGTGCTGCATAGAGTTGCAGTTGGAAATCACAGTAGTCTTCCGTAAAAGGATATAGTGTCGGAAACGTTGAACAAATTGGACGGTGGCCAAGGCCAATTTTTCAACATGTAAAAACTTGGTTTTGGTAGTCGTGAGACTCTGACTCAGATAATAAATAATATGTTCGTCAAGAGAATCATCCTCCTGGACTAGAATCATAGCAATGGTGTAGTCTGAGGCTACGAGATATAAGAAATAATTGCGACTGTAATCGGGTGGGAAAAGTAGTGGGGTACGGGTTAAAGTCATTTTTAAAACGTCGAAATCTTTGTTGGTAGTGGTATCCCATACAAACTCAAAACCTTTCTTGAGCAGTCGAGTAAATCCAAGAGTTAACTCAGCATAGTTTGGGATGAAATGACATAGAAACTTTTCCTTCCCTTGCAAACTTTGTAGCTGGCAAAGTGAGGAAGGAGGAGGGAGATTGAGAATCGCCTCGACCTTCAAAGGATCTACCCTGATCCATTAACGTGAAAAAATAAATCCCAGAACTCGGTTGGATTCCATACAAAAAACACATTTGTGTAGGTTTAAGCGTATACGGTAAAACTGACATCGGAGGAAAATGGCTCGAAGGTGTGTTGGATGATCGACACGGTGCATGGAATGAGCCGGTAGGTCATTGAGATATGGTTGGACAATGTGCTTTATATCACAAAAGGCATAATACATAGCACATTGAAAAGTCATGTCGACATTCTTTAAACCAAAGGGTAGTTTCCGGTAGGCAAAAGTGCCCCAAGGACAAATAAAATTGGTCTTGTGTTGGTCGGAGGGTATGATATTGATTTGATTATATCCAAAGAAACCATCCATCAAAGAGAAGATTTCACTCCCAATGCAATCGTCGACGATCTGGTCAACGAAGGGGGTGGGAAAGTTGTCTTTAGGACAATCTTTGTTAATATACCTATAATCAACGCACACGCGTATCGTACCTTGTTTTTTGTTAACCAGAACAAGATTGGAAACCCAGTTAGTTAGAGCCATAGGGAAAATAAATCCAGCTTTAAGAAGTTTCTCAACTTCAAGCTTGATATCAGCTGCTTTATGTGGGTGGACCGGACGAAGTCATTGCCAAATAGGTTTAGCGCCCAGGTATGTCTTAATCTCATGTACAACAATGTCAGGGTCAATACCCAGCATTTACTCGTAGCTCCATGCGAATACGGCATGGAAATCTTGAAAAAGAGAATTGTAGGTGACAACTTCATCATTAGAATATGAATCTCCAATACTCACATTTTCAACAACTCCAGGTTTAATGGATATGTCAAGGGGGATGGTGGGTGAGATATTACTTAAGTTCGCTTCGTAGAACACATTGTGTGTAGACTCGGGAATGGAAGAAATGACGACAGCGGTCAACAGGGTCGAGATCCATTGGTAACTCTCAAAGGTGTGTTGTTCCAGGAAGGGAATGGAACGATGATGTCCATCGTCCCAAGCGGTATCTTCCATGGACATAATAGACATAATCATCTCGTCTGTAGGAAAAATGACACAGAAAGTATCTGGAGATAGATCACCAAGAGAGGGGGTAGAAGGGATTGTCGATTGAATGGCTTGATAAGAGGATTCGACCTGACTTAAGGGCATTTCATCGCCATAGCGAAGATGATCACTGGGGTTGGGTACTATCCATGGGTCATAAGACGTAGGGGTTTCTCGAACAGAGGTGGAAATCATGTTTATCGAGGCGACAAACGAATGTGGAACATCGGGTGGTGGAATGGGGAAAGTACCCATCAAAGAGGAATCTTTAAGAAGGCCCACACCGACATTCTCATATCTAGGGGGTGTTTTCACAATGAAAGGTACGTTTCTGGTACGTGTATCAGAGTTAAAGAAGGATAATCAGTCCATCGTAATTACTTTCCTTGATGTGGGAAACGTATGACACGGACAAGAGTGGACACAACTGCATGCATGGAATCGATCTAGCTACGGCCAAGAAGAAGGTTGTAATCGAGAGGAGCGTCAAAGACCTCAACTTCAACATTGATCGTTTTTCCTTCTAACGTAATAGGCAATGAAGGGAGGACACCGTATGGCTTAAAACCAGAGCCATTGAAGGCTTTGAGCGTGTTGTGGGATTTGGTTAAGGGAGAAGAGTCGATGGCTTGCCAGCAGGTAATAGACATGACACATGTTGAGGCACCCTCACCAATAACTATTCTACAAATGTTCTTGTCAGAGACAATGACTTGTATTTGAAATGCAAGTTGAGGGGGTAACCTTGGAATGTGATCTTCCAAGTCAAAAATTATTAAATTTGTATCGGTAGGGTCGATTCCACCAATAGTTTTAAACAGTGCCTTTCGTTGTGTGGGAGAACTCTGAAGGACTTCGAGGGATGCCATCGCAAACGGTGCTTGGGCCTAATCTTCTACAATACAATAGTTCTGGGCAACATGCGCATGAGGATTGAAAGCAGACTTTCAAACAACACCATTCGGGGGAGGGCGAAGAACTGTGTCTAGGCTCGGTCATTTGAGATGAAGAGGACCGTTGGTAGGTGCAGCCAATGGAGATGATTGGACCAAGGAAGGAGGTATTTCATCAACCTTATCTTTGGAGGAAGAATAATATTTGGCTCGAGTGGTAAGTGTGATGCCATTCTTCTTTGAATCACCTATACACATTAAGAGATAGGATGTATTGGAGGGGGAAGGTTGGTCATGAATGACCAATTGGGCCTATTGTTGAGAAGGAAAGGGTTGTGACAATATGGCTAGCGTAGGCGGTTTCGGGGTCCCTTGAAGGAACTTAGTAACCTTGGCTCGTCTCGGACAATCCTTAGTGTAGTGATCATCACCACAGATAAGACAAGGGTATTGGGGTTTGCACTTATCCTTATCGTCAATAGGTTGTGTTTTGGTCTTCTCAGATTGTGGATTATTTTTATCCTCCTTACTCTTACCCTTCCCTTTTCGGGATTTATTCTTTCCGGCAAGGGTAGATTGAATAGAGTTCACCTCAGAAGTCTTGCCGGTGGGAGGAGTAGGAGACAGACCATGTTGAACATTAGAAGCAACAGACTCGGGGTTGGTGGTAGAGGCTTGTGTGGAGTGGGGTTGGGTGTGGAAAGTTCCAATCACACCATCAGCTGCATGAGAAGTAGTAGGAGTAGTTGAAGTAGCAGTACTACAAGGATGAGGTGCATCGGGGAGAAAATCATAAAGAGTACCCATTTGTGAGTAAATGAGGTCAAGGTATTGAGCATGACTAATCGCCTGTTCTTTTGTGACAACTCCACCCATGGTGATGTCACGAGTGATATCATTCACGAATGATTTCGTGAACCACTCTTCCAGTAACTGATCAGGAAGTTCAATTTTGATGAGACGTCATCACCATCGCCACTCATGAATGTGATGAGATATATGAGTGGCTTTGGTTTGTTTGAAATAAATCAAAATTTGAGTTCCCATTTCGTATCAAATCGGTAACTGGTAGTGGGTGAGGAAAGCCATGGCGAGGGTGTTAAAGTCAGTGAAGAAGCCTTGCAGCAATTCTATATACCACTTCGCATCGGAACCCGTGAGATTTTGTTGAAAAAGACGTAATCGAATAGAGTCATCCATCAAGGATTTGGATGAACACCAAAGGTGGAAAGTCATTACATGATTTTTCGGGTCCTCTCCTGGTTTACCATTGAACTTAGGAATGTTGGAAGGTAGTTTGGCCGGTATGGCGGGCCATTAAGGAGAGTGACGGATTGGATCGTTTAGAATTCTAGACAGATCAGGGAGGTATAGGGTGGCTAAGAAGGGTAATTGTCTATTCACGTGGGGGTACCGATGACTTTGGAGAGGAAGTCCTGTAGGTATACCAGTAGGACCGTAAGCAGTTTGCATATAATGTGAAGATCTAGGAAGATTCGGTTGTTGGTATGGAGGCATGTAATTTATGGGGTTGTAATGGTTAGGGCGGTTCCCTTGAATAGGGATGTTGGGTCCAGCGTTCAAGCCCCAAATGGAATTGGACAGACCTAGATATGGTTGGCCTGTACTAGGGGGTATAAAAGAGTTAGTTTGAGGTTGTTTCCCCCCAGTCAATGGAGGATTATTTCGGATAAGATAGTTCCAATACTGGGCCAAGTCTGTAGGTATGTTATGTCCAGTGAGTGGGGTAGGTGGGTGTTTCCCTCCAATCATAGGTTGTGTTCCAATTGGGATTTGACCTCCAGGGAGAAAATGTATGCCAACAAGAATCTGGTAATTAGGTGTCAAAGACTGAATGGTGCCACTAGGATCGGTTCCTCTGACAGAGGATGGAAGAGACCTTCTGGAAGGGGGTTGAAGAAGTGTCAGAATAAAACTAGGAACAAGATAGTGTCCAGAAGGAGTGTGAATTCCAGGAGTCCCAGAGGGGATTTGTGTAGGAACAGGAATAGAAGCATTCAACACATGATATCTGAGAGGAAGCATTGGAGTGAGTCTGGGTGAAATTGGTGTGCCAATGGGGGATTGGCTAGCCACCATATTCCCAACGTGAAGATTCGTAGTATCTGGGACCATTGTATAATGGTCCATTTGAAGGGGGATAGTCAAGATATGGTCGGTTGGCTGAGCATCTGAACCAAGGAAATAATAGGCAATGGTAAAAGGTATCACGTCTGGATCAGATGTTTCGGGTGGCTTGGGTGTCACAGTGATATCAACGCCTGCTCCTGGGCCAAAGAGATCCCATCTAAAAATGCCAGTAGTCCAAAAAGGATCTTGACCTTCAGGGCCTATGAAAGGTCCAGATGGTAATCCAGAAGACTCAACAACAATATCTCTGGATAAATTCACTTGAACAATACGTTTCACAGAGTCGAGAGGAAGACGCAAGCCCTCACGAGAATCTGTAATTCAGAACTGTTCTAAAGAGTCATTCTTGGAGTGGCAATGTCTTGGACTTCACTCTATTGAGGAGAGCCCTCCGGTGAGTTGGTAGGCAAGGGTTGAGAACCTTCCATATCTTCTGGGGGTAGTCCTTGCATTCTACATGAACAGCGTGGAGGGTCAATGGTGATCGAGCGAAAATCTCACAAAAGAAATTCTATGGCCAACTTACGGAAATAAATAGCACACACTACTAAAATCTAGGAATCAAAAATCAAGCAAACAATACCTTCCTATTTCGAAATCACTAGTTGGTGATGAAATCCAACGTCGCGATGTCGAGACAAGAAGGGGTTGGGCTAGGGTGGAAAATTTATGTTGACGACCTGCTTAACAGACTTACACCTTGGTGCAAGCTCCCACACATAATCATGGGTATACCCTCCAAGGAGCCCGAGTGAGTCTGCCCAACATCGATTCCAGGTACCGTGAAGACTTACCCCTCCACAGTCACCTTGTGTAAGATGCTAAGAAGATAGGCTACTAAAGTTACCACAAACAACAATGATGTCTGGGGGAACAGTCCACAATCCGATCCACATGCAAGGGTAGGGTATCTAGCCCGAAATCAACTTGAGAGGCTTCCACTCATCATTGTGGGTATACCTTCAAGCGACCCCCATAATATGTGCAATCTCTACACCGAGATCAACAAACCAGGGTGAGTAACTCTGTCAATCTCAATGCGACCTCAGGTTTGACCCTTGTGTAAGAAGGGCTTCCCGAGACAAAATGTTGCAAATGGAATTTGACACTCCCTATCACAAGATACTATTGTGTGTTTTGCACCTTGGAGAGTGTGTCTCACTGCCTATTCCAAAGCTCTAGCCTAGCTAATATTGGTGCAAAAGAGCCCTAGAAAATGTTACTAGTTGAATTTTAAAGTTGCACAATATTATTAAAGGTTGTTGTTACGCAAAGGGAGACGGAAATGAAACCAATGTTGTGTATGACTCTAAACCAACAATGCGTAAATAGAAATGAATGATACAAACTTGCGTTTGATGAATTCTATCTACAGTAGGGAAAAAAGGATTTTTCTAGAATAATGCAAACTATGATGTACGATCTCTTTTGAAATGTAGTGCCAAACAATCATTGACAATGTAAATTCACTATTCATTCTCTTTCAATATTTTAACGCCAATATTTTTTGAATAAATGATTGCTTAAAAGAAAAAGACATTAATTTATTTTTTTTGTTATAAACCCAAAAATGGGGATGGAACTAAGAAAAAGTAAGCAACCAATGAAAATAAAATACTCAACAACACCCAAATCGATCTTTCAATGAAGATAAAAATAACAAAGTGACAAGAAAAAATCTCTTCAAATGCACATGAACAAAGATTTCCAAGCAACAAGTAGTCTAAAAGGACAATTAATCCCAACTTTTAATCCAATCAAAGGCTTTTTACCAAACAAGCACTCGGATCTCATAATCTGAGATTATACCCTTGTTGATAAAAGGTCACGAAACAAAAATTGGGAAAAATATTAAGAAGAGTTTTAAATCTCCAAAAACTAATCAATCGCAAGATTTGAAGTCAAGAAACAGTCAAACACTGGCAAAAGAAGTTCTCCCCGGGTAAAGAAATAAATCTGTGCATCAAAAAGACAGGAAGACCTAATCCAAAACTTTTACAAATGAGCTCACAGCCTGGTAGTGGGGTACAGTGTGAGAATTAGGGATTCTCGCAGTCTAGATACAGGTATGGTGAGAGAAGGTCGCACTGGATTGAACAGTAGGGTGCGAACATCAATGATTCTCACAAGTCACAGAGAGGTACAGTGAAAGAAGGTTTGTAATCAAGAAAATTTTTGAAAAAGGACAAAAATTTTGAGTGAACTTCTAGGTCCAGAGAGTCTACAAGGGTTTCCTACAGACTGAGGGACTGGTTGGTAATGAAAAAAGTAGGTTAAGAGAAAATGGCCAACAAAAAACTACAAAATGAGTTGTATCCCCAGTGGAGTCGCCAATTTTGTTATTGGATAAATCGGTGTATGCGGACACTAACAGATCTCCCTAGATCCACCTGGATCTAGAACAAAACAAGACAGGACATGACGCTTTCCCTAAGAAACTATCATTGAATTTACTACCAAAGGAGGAACTAGTGACATACCTTTATATCGCTCCCTTAGGTCTTTGTTGTTCTTGCTTCGCTCTGGTGCTCTTGTGAGATCAGATCTAAGACAAAACAAACCAACCAAAGTGAAGATAGTAAAGTATATTCAATGATGACCTATGCATATGATCAAGGAATTATGCAATAAAATAAGAGTGATTTTATGGAAAAGGGACATGCCTCTATATCATATTAATATGAAAGTAGAAGATACAACCAGATCGCCTTGATGTCGCAAGCTTCCTTTCGGTGGTCCTTTGTTCCAACACACACACTTTCTCCAAAATTGCATGAAGAAGATCCACTAGGGCTTGATGGACAAATGGAGGCCTCAAGCATCAATTCAAACAGGATTCCTCACACAATTCTGAATCTATTCCTTAATCAATTCTTTATTCAATATTGCTTAACCTCTTCCTTGAGAAAACCTTCATTATATAGGAGAAGGAGAGATGGTTAAAGGGATGAGAATGATCCCACTAAATCTGAGAAGTCAGTAGGATTCCAACCATGCAAATGCCAAGTCATTTTCTAGAAGATCCTCTTCTAGAACCATTGTAACTTCCTCTTCCTTTTAAGCTTTGAAACAGGTTCGCACCCTACCTATAGAGAAGATTGTGAACACCTCGCAAGCTAGGTATAGGGTTGCCTGCGAGAATCAAGATTCTCGCACCCTACAACATAGTCAGCCTGTGAACTCATCTTAAAAATATTTTTTATGGAAGAAGACAATAGTCACTTTTCTTAGGCAAAAGGTCCTTGTGAGATCGTGAACACATAACTGTAGAGACACCACTAGAGTGACCAAAATAATGTGTAACACTTGCACAATGTCCCGGTTGTTGAAAATTGTGACATACCACTGGTCCTCTACCTCATCCAAAACCTCCTCTTGCTCATCCTCCACCTCTATAGCCTACTCGATCTCCTCTCAATGCATATACTGAGGCGCATGATTGTACTGTGTGGTATTATAATGAGGTTGTATTGTGTTGTGTTGTACTGTGGTTGTGCGGTATTATATGGTTGTTGCACAATATTATAATGTTGTTGCGCAGTATTGTATGGGGCTAGAACTTGGTTAAATTGTGTTGCGGCTTGCCCAGTCATCATTTATGCCTGCACTCTATATGCATCTGATGTCCTCTCTCACATCAATTCCATAGTTCTACAATCTTTTTCATCATGGCCCACTAACTTGAAAAAATTGCAATACGAACTCTTTGGGGTTGTCTAGTATTTCTGCATCATTGAGCAGTGATATGGATCGTGGCCTAGTTTCTTGCATATTTCGCACCATAGTCCTCCTATTGGTAACGGATTTGGCATTCTTGTTGCCATATACTACACAAATTTTGGGCATTTGTTCTTGTGGTGTCCTTTTGTCCTACATGTAGTACACCAAAAGGATTCTCGTTTGTCCTTACTCTTATTCTAGTTTAGCTAGAACGTTAAGTTCTTCAAATCCTCCTTCAGTTCTTTGATGGTTGGGTCTGTCTGCTAATACTGGTTTT
>JASDQU010026879.1:13578-29521 GCA_032191745.1 Picea mariana
AAAGGTTGAACAGGAGGTCTTTTTGGAACAACCAGATGGTTTTGTACTGCATAATAAAGACACTCATGTATGCAAGCTAAGGAAGGCCTTGTATGGTCTTAAGCAGGCTCCCAAAGTTTGGTATGATAGGATTGATGGCTTTCTTAAAAGCCCGGGCTTTCAAAAAAGTGATGCTAATGCGAATTTGTACTTCAAGGTAAGAGGGAACCTGCTTGTTATATTAATCTTGTATGTTGATGATCTCTTTCTGACAGGAGATGAAGGGCTAATAGCCTGGTGTAAGAGGGAGCTAATCTCAGAATTTGAGATGAAAGACTTAGGCTTGATGCATTACTTCCTAGGATTGGAAGTGTGGCAAAGATAGGGCGAGATATTTCTAGCACAAGGTAAATACACAGTGGATGTGTTAAAGAGGTTTGGTATGATGGATTGTAAATCCATGTCTACTCTGATGATTACCAACCTGAGGAAGCTGCATAATTCTGATAAAGGTTCAGATTTGGTGGATCCCACCATGTATAGGTAGTTAATTGGATCATTGATGTATACGATCCATACCAAGTCAAATATATGCTATGCAGTGATTGTATTGAGTCAGTTCATGGTTGAACCGAAACAAAAACACTGGGTGGCAACAAAGCACATCTTCAGATATCTCAGAGGGACCATTACCTATGGTCTAAGATATACATCTAGTGGAAGCCCAGTGGACCGGAAGAGTACTTTTGGATACTGCTTCAATTTAGGATTCGCTATGATCTCATGGTCAAGCAGGAAACAGGGATCCATTGCACAGAGTACAGCAGAGGTTGAGCACATTGCAGCAAGTGATGCTAGTAGGGAAGCAGTATGGCTTAGAAAATTGGTTTTTGGGTTGTTTGGTGATAAGCTAGAGACGATGGTGGTTCACTGTGATAATCAAAGTTGCATAAAACTGACAGAGAACCCAGTATTTCACGATAGGTCAAAGCATACTAACATGAAATATCATTACATCAGAGACATGGTCTAGAGAAAAATTGTAAAGCTACAGTACATAGCCACGAGCGAGCAGGTAGCTGATATCCTGACCAAGCCATTGCCATTGAGACAGTTTGTGCAGCTGAGAGGCAAGCTTGGTGTGGCTGAGAATGACTCCCTTGCTGAGAGGGAGTGTTAAATTTGGCAGCATCAGCAGTCATTCTCCAATGAGAGGCCATGTGGGCCACCCTAAGGCTAGCCAGGGAGATTTGGAGAATCAACCAATCTTGTGAGGTATTGACAAAAGCCAGGGGGAACGTACAACCTTTGTGAGTCAAACCAAAAGTTAGGACGAACGAGATGCTATATGATCTTGTGAATCTAGAAAAGGCAAAGGAAGAAGCCTTGTAAGTCTAAGACAAAAGTCAAGATGTAAGTCTAATGCAAAAGTCAAGGGGAACGTACAACCTATGTGAGCATAGATAGACCAGTGCAAAATTCATGGGGAACGTACAACCTCTGTGAACTTAGTCAAGCCTTGTGAGCCATGAGCGAAAGTCAAGGCATCTAGCAAAAGTTAGGTTGAATGTACAATTCCTATGAGCTAGAAACAAACAATCTTCCTTATGCAAATAATGTAAATGTATTGATCTAGTGTGTTGGCACGTGTAACATTATCCACCATGAAAAGAAATTTGAGTTGTCTAACTAAGTTGTAAAAGTCGAGTTGCATGTCTAGTTTGAGTTGTCAAGCTCAAGTTGTAAAAGTTGAGTTGCATGTCTAGTTTGAGTTGTCAAACTCAAGTTGTAAAAGTCAAGTTGCATGTCTAGTTCGAGTTGTCAAACTCAAGTTGACAAAGTCGAGTTGCATGTCAAGTTGCATGTCAAGTTGGAAAGCCAAGTTGCATGTCAAGTTGCATGTCATATTTCGAGTCTCAAGTCCAGTTGCAAGAGCGAGTTGTCATGCCATGCAACATCAAGTCTCAAGGACGAGTTGTCATGCCATGCAAAGTCAAGTTACAATTCGAGTTGAGTTGTGAAGTCCAGTCTAAAGGCGAGTTGTAAACACATGCATTCTATTCCTAATTCGAGTTCACTCTTCTCTCCCTCCTGCGCCTATTATATACAGAGTTCGACCCCTCTTCATCACTCACTTATTATGCAGTGCAAGAGTGGAGGGAAGGAGACTGTTTTGCAGGTGAACAAGAGTGGGCAGCGTATGAGTCTGCTGTCTATTATTCTCACAGTGAGAAAGGGCAGCACTGGAGTTAATTTAATGCAGCTGATATACACAGTTGCAAAGGCAGCAAAGTATAATTTACTATGTAAAAGGGCAGCAAAGTATTTTTGCTAGTAGTGCTGGTTTATAACAGCAGTAAGGGACAGTGAAGCATTTCGTTGTTTGCTGGTCATACAGTCAAGTATTTTTCATGGTGGTTTATTGTATATGATCTTACATATTATTTGCAGATAAAGGAAGATTGTTTGCTGGAGTTTTCTCCCTTCTTAGATTTCTCCAGGGTAAATTCCTGTGCATGTGTGAGATTCTATTTGAGTACTTCTACTATTGTTCATCATTTCAAGTGTCCATCTTTTGCTGATTGAAAGATCAAGTTTTATTTAAAATGTTGAAGAAATTAAAGACATAATCCGCATATTAAATCAAGCTCAATAACTTAATAGTGGGATGCTACAATTTGTCAATTAGTGAAATATATGAGGGGGGTGGGGTACGCTAATGGCTCGAAGGAGGGAGTTGAAGGTGTGAGGCACCAACATGAGGAGGTCCAAGTATATATAGAAGAAGCCCTCCATGATACGGTTCTTCAAGGGGAAGCACAACTAGAATAGATAGTCTAAAGGAAGGAGGAATACATTGCCAGGGGAACCCAAGTGCGTGCCAGGCTTCAACAAATTAATGAAGGAGGGGATGGCGATTCCAATTTCTAGATTGATTTCTTTCGGTGAAAAGCTTTTCTAGAGCTTGTTCTTGGTTTACACAATGCTGATAGAACTTTGGAGGAGGATTCCTCTAAGACCAAGTATATATCTACGCTTAACTTCTAGAACATTGTTTCTCCTCATTCCTCACCTAACAAGAACAAGTTGGATGGTGACTTTTCCAAAGTAGAACTCCTCGCTGCTCTTAAGCCGAAGAAGAATGGTAAGTCTCCTAGGATTGATGGCCTTCCTTATTGTGATGACCTTTGTCGCATGGCCAACTTTTGCCTCAAGTACCCAAAAAAAATCATTTAACCAAAGGTTAATTAAGCTAATTTAAAAGAATGTGGCTAGACTCAATTGAGGGTTCGAGACTCATCACCCTTCTCAGTGTGTCTTGTAAGATTTTAGCAAAGGTAATTGTTCTTCACATTCGCAAAGTAGTTGCATGAGTTGTCAAACATGAGCAGATAAGTTTTTTGCTAGGTAAGTTAATCTTGGATACAGTGACTTTTACATGGGAGGCCAAGGAATGGGCTAAGAAGATGATAGAGTTGATTGGTCTTTTATTACAAAGATGATGCTTGCCTGGGAATTGGAATTGATTCTAGATGGGTTGTTATGGTGAACACTCTTTTCTCTAATTCCTTGGCTTTTGTTTTAATGAACAAATCACTCTCATCCTGAATGCCCTTGCTCCCTATCTCTTTGTTATGGTTGTTGATGCTTTGGGGTGTGTTGCTGCCTTAAACACACCTCGGTTAACATGGAAGAAATCTTCAATCAACTGGGTGTGTACTTTGGGGTTAAGTCTCGAGTCAAGGTGTTGTCACCTGATCCTCGACTCCTCCGTCTAGGCCAACTCCTAGCGAAGCCAAGGGGGGTAGTCCCTAAGAAAATAAATCTAAGGCTTAACTAACTAAGCACAATTATGATCTAGGAGTTTTATTAAAAGCAAGAGCAATACAAGTATATCTACTCTAACAACATATATGACATATAAATGAAATTGCTTATGATAAAGATATATAAAGCATGTAAAGCACTTGCATGAAAGAGATACAATAATGAAATCCAAATGCCAAATGTACCAGTGCCAAGCGTAAAGATTGTTGCAAGATATCAAATGCTGCTGAAATGAAGATGATGTGTATGCTCTTGACAAATTTTATTATTAAATGAGTCATTAAGTTTGTGGGTTTATCAAGAAGTGGCTATTGTGAGTGCAAGTCCACTTATGAGTGTGAAGTGTGTGTTGTGATAGCAATAAAAGAAATCTAATCTAAATGTGGCCCTTTAGAGGTTATCGCTCAATTAGATGCAAAGAACTATGTCGGAGGTCCATCGGGGAGAATATCCCCCTGACTTCACACACAAGTTCAATACAAAATTCAATACAAGGAGGAGTGTCGGAGGTCCAACAAGGAGAGATTGAATCTCATTAATGAGTATCCCCCTCACTTCACACGCAAACTCGGTGTATTGTCCCAATTGAACAATAGCAACTATCGGATTGTCCTAGTTAAGACTAAATCCACACTGACCAGTCCCCTTTCTGTATGGAATCCACACCAGAGATAGTTGAAGCTCGCAAAGGAGGGGTCAAGAATATACTAAGGGAAGCTGAGGGGATGGTTTATTTCCAACTTTGAAATTGCAGAAAGTATATTGCAAAAAGGAAACTAAACTAAACTAATCTAGGAAATTGAAATCTATTCTAAATTAAACTAGAAATTGAAATCTAATATAATTGTTTTGTGGTACTGTGATTGATTTTGTTATTAGTTTTATCTTTTAAAGTTAATATTGCAAATGAGAAGAAAAAATGAGACAACCACAAAAAGACATCGATCCCCCAAGGGGGATTGAATACTGGGCGTTGTGTAGCCCACTGATTGTATTGATTTTGGTTACTATCTCTTTTGGGAAGGCTTGTGATCCTTTATAAAGAGGATCAACAAGTTTTACAAGTTTCAGAATTTGTTAAGGAAAGAGGATAGATGCTCCCGAGGGTCCCGGATGGTCTAAATCCTCAAAATTTGGCCAGCATCTCCTCTTGGCTGTCCGCAAACCTGCAAAAAGCAGCAAGGTAAAAGTGCCAAAAGAAGCTACAATGCCTTTAGAAAGTACTTGCAAAAAGTGTTAGTAATATACAAAAAATTGTCAAATGAAACCTATGCTAAGTTAGCAAACTACGAACTAAGAAAGCAAGAAAATGGTGGGCCTTCTTAGTGGTATTGCTTGCTGTCCTAAAACAGCAAGTACAATGTCACTAAGTTTGCCTAATTAAACTTTAAAGCACTCAAAATAAACTCTATCTTATAGCCCTTAAAATTTCTCTTTAAAAAATAGCTAAAAGATAGATTTATACAAGCTAGATCTATTGAAAAAATGAGACTCTTATAAAATGAAATCTAGATCTACTTGCTTTTAACATGCAATGATAAATTACTTTAGATCCTTGTTTTAAAAACAGGTGAACCGGAACCGAAACCGGCCGGGTTTACTGGTTTAATGGTCGACCGGTTCAAACCGGCCAATAAACCAAACTGGTCGGCCGGTTTATGACCAAACCGGCCGGTTTGTGTTAGCTTTTTAGCTCGGGAGGTACTCCGCATGTTTTGTCTTGAATGCGGATGTTACCTTATGTTTACACTACCAGGCACTTAACTTTGTAATAGTTTTTTATAAAGTTGTTTTAAGTGGTTCTTTTATTAAAGCGACTCTTCTAATTTTAAACTGACTTTATTTCATAAAGCACTTATGTAATAAAGTGAAATTCACTTTAATATTTTAAATGATTCATTTTGGAGGGAATGGATCATGACCCTTGATCTTGAAAAAGGCAAGGTCTAATCTTGGCCTTTGGATTTAGGGTTGGGGAAGGTGAAAAGACACTTTGGAGGGAAAATGTCATTTTCAGATTTATAAAAGAATGCATTGGGTAGGGTACAAGACACATCGAGTCACATCGAGAGGAGATTGAGAGAGATTTTTTGAGTAAGATTGAGAGAGGAAAGTGAGCAGCAAAGAGGGCACGTTTTCCAAGGGAGCTAGGGCACAAATCCCAAGGAAAAAATTTATGTTTTGTGGCTGAGTTATTTTTCTGCTGTGGGAGGTCGTACTGTACAGATCCGTACAGTCCGTACAGCAAGAGGAAAAGGCACGGATTTCGAGGCAGGGCTTGGCATGGATTTCGAGGTTGTTTTGTGTTGTTGAGTCGTACACGACAGTCCGTACAACAAACTGTTGGCTCTGTTGTCGAGGATCTGCCATTTCTGGGAGGGTCATACAGCAGTACAGATTTGGCACGAAAATCGAGGCAGATTTTGGTGGGACTGTTTGGGTGTTGTAACTGATTTCTCTTAGCTGGAAATGTGATTTTGCTGTTGTACTGTACTTTCCTAAATCTGAATAATATATATCTCTCTCTCTCATTGGGTTTCCCCACATTGGGGTTTTCCCTGGCTTTTGCCTAAATTTCCGAGTTTTATGGGTCGTTGTCCATTGTGTTTATTTTCGTTGCATTTTTGCTTAGCAATGTGTATTTCTACTTATGGTAATTTCTGAATATGAATTTGGGGCATTTCGGAAGTTTATGAAGACAGTTATCTATAGGTTGCTAAGTGTTTGACAGAAATTTCAGTTTGCTGATTTTTGTCATTAAAAATCTACAGTTTGGCCATAAACCGGTCAGTTTGGTCTCTAAAACCTAAAACCCCCTAAAACCTAAAACCTAAGTAACAGAGAAGTACCTGGCTCATGTTTTCTCATGCAAGTTGGAGTTGTAAAGTGTTTTGGTGTGCAGTTGAGGGTTATTTGGCCTTACTAATGTTATTTAAAGAGGTCCCCACCCCCTCCATTTCACCCACCCTAGTAAGTAAAAGTGACATTCTCCTTTATCTTTCATTTTCATCCTTTTACTTAAATTTTTAACATTACCATTAATTGTTTCAGGATGTTTGAGAGTGGTTCCAACCTCATTGGACTTCATATGGAAAAAGTAGAATTTTAGGTCCCATTCAAAATTNAAGTAAAAGTGACATTCTCCTTTATCTTTCATTTTCATCCTTTTACTTAAATTTTTAACATTACCATTAATTGTTTCAGGATGTTTGAGAGTGGTTCCAACCTCATTGGACTTCATATGGAGAAAGTAGAATTTTAGGTCCCATTCAAAATTCAACAGACTTAACAGTTTTCAGAATTTCAAGATTGGCAAGATTGCAATGTTTCCACTAGATTCTATCATGTATGAGGGTATGGAACTAACATTTAATCAAGAGAACCAAGCCCTTTATGTACCTCAATGTTGGTGGCATTGATTGTTGAACTCTTTTGTCACGACCCCAGTAAAAATGTACACTTCACTCAAGTATAAACTCTTCTATTGAACTCTTCTCTTTGTCGTCGTGTCAGGTGACTTAGTAGTGTATGTGCACACCAACCTCCTCCTTATATACGAGCAGAGAGAAGAGTGGTCGAAGGGAAAGACAAAGATGTGGGATGTGTTTTCTGATGATATGAGTTTGAACAATAGTGTTGAGTTGTCATTAGCCAACTTGGATCTTAATGAACTAGTGCTAGAGCCGGTCACTTTTGATGATGGTGATCCTCTTGAGGGGTCATCCTCCAGAGTCCACATCAACAAATGCACGGATTGCATTCGATATAGGGGAGGAGCAGGAAGATGGAGGAGAGAGCAGTGGTAGTGATGCCAATCTTGATGATTATGACATGGAGGACAACTGACAATCGTGACTCATTAGCTATGAGATTCCTCCATCTACGGTTCTAGTATCTACCCTAAGGTTGTTTTGTATTTGTCATTGGCATTCCCACCTCTAGTATCAGTGACTCTAACTTAGTATGTTATTTGATGTTGTAGAGGCCATTTAGAGCCTCCTTGATTATGTATTTATGTTTCGATCTCTAGATATGTATTGCACTTGGTGTCGTTTTGATATATGCATGAGCATACTTTGGATATGCTATCTCTAATTGTTTCTAATGCTTTGGAAACGTGATTTAAAATCTTAAAAAATATATTTTTTTCGTTAAAATTTAAATATTTTATGTATTTTTTTAAAAACCAGTGCATTGAAACCGGTTCGACCGGTTCATTACCAATTCCGGTTCCAGTTCAGGTTGGACCCTCGACCAGTTCCAGTGCCGGTTCCGAGTTTTAAAACTATGCTTTAGATCTAACTTTGAAATGATAAACTTAAGCCTTGCATGTATGAAAGTAACTAAAAAATATTTGTTTATAAAAATTTGAGGAAAAGAATTTTGCTCAAGATTTGAATCCTTGGGCTATGGGGTCCTTTGAGAAATGGTAGAGGGATTCTTGCTCCAAAAGATCTTGAAGATGGGGTGAAGAGTTGCATTCCAAAGATTCACCTCTCCAAGCTTGAGAACCTATAAATTAATACAATTCTTGCCAACAAGTTTCATTAAGCATGTAATTTCCCTACAAATGAAAACTAGAAAACATGCATATTAGCATAAATAAGCATGAAATCTATATTTGCAAATATGAAGGATAACAAGATCATATATAAACAAACTAGTTCAAATAGATCTTACATCCAAGGGGCATGCTAAGAATTTAGAAAGCAAGAAAAACTAGTCTACAATTACCTCAAATACACATGAGCAATTAACATGCACACTATGAACACCATCCACAATTGACCTCCAAAGTCTTTATTTATTCAATTCTCAAGATAGTTTACAATAGTAGCATTACAACACAAGCATACTTTCCCCAAGCTCCAACTAGCTTGACAAAGGGAGAGAGACTTGTTTAAATAAGAAGAGGGGCGCACTTCCCAAGGAGGGAGAGCGCACCACTTGGAAGGAAAAATGTGACAAGTGGGAGAGATGGGGCTACCACCTCTCAACACATCCCAAGAGGGCGCCACATATGAGTGTGAGAGAGAGAGGGAGGACGCCACCTCTCAAGAGGTGGGCAGCCCTCAAGAATACACCACATCTCCACAAGAGGGGCGCATCTCTCTTGGATAACTCCATCAATTCAAGCCAACTCAACTAAGAACTCACCCAAGACTCCCTCTTATGTGCCAACAAGGCTTAGTTAACTCAAAGAGAGGTGCACTTCCCAAGGAGGGAGAGCGCACCACTTGGAAGGAAAAATGTGACAAGTGGAAGAGATGGGGCTGCCACCTCTCAACACATCCCAAGAGGGCGCCACATATGAGTGTGAGAGAGAGAGGGAGGGCACCACCTCTCAAGAGGTGGGCAGCCCTCAAGAATATACCACATCTTCTTCATCCACAAAGTTAGATCTTTCAGGAACTTTGATTCCAGGAGGGAACAATACCCCTACCATGCATTTTGCTCCTCAAAGGCCCTTGCCTCGGATCACTCCACACGCTGCACACAAGGATGGTTTTTAGAGGCGTCCCAACATCTCAAGTCGATGACTATCTCCCCAGAGTGCCTTCCCCCCTTCACGTACTCCTTAGATGCACCGGCCCATCTCTTGCCAACTAGACAGATGGTGAACCAAGATATCAGAGAGGACATATACAAATTATATATTCAGGTCACCTAGACCTCACCCTCGATGAGACTGGGCCCAAAGATGTCATTCTACTTAGAGCACTTCATGGAGTTGCAGGATGGTATCATTTTCCACCCCCCATACACGTATAGACATTGGATGCATTCACTTAGGATCCCTTTGGGATAGCTCCAAATTGGTTCTCATAGACTCCAAATAGAGATTGATCACCATATCCCACGCACTGATAGGATCTGCCATATGTGTCACTTACGGGAACCAGAAACAGAGAGACACCTCATTTTTTGGTGCCCCATTTACTATGAGATCTGAGGATGTTACTATTGCCTCTATAGAGACTCAGGGAACTCCCTCTCTACTTTCTTCCGATATCGGATAAGAGGTGTCGATCTCTTTTCATCAGGGAGATTCTCAATCACAGATCCCAACTCTTGCACACCGCCCCCCACCCGAGACAGACCAGGAGGATCACCTCGTACTTCTAGGCCCTTCCACCAGATCGAAGCAACAAACAACAGTCAGAGTTCCATAGTACTTCAAACCATAGAGTGGTGAGACCTCGAGCCCATTCTCCCCCCCTGGAGATCAACCGACATGTTTGAGACCGGTTCGAAGGTGCAGGACCATACACCTGACCATGCAACCTCATCGTGACAGAGGGTTCAGCTTCAAACGGGTTCAGAACAGGGTACCTCTTTCCCATCGGACCACCCCTCAACCCCAACAAAGTAATCAAAGATCTATTCAGAGCTTCTTTCCTTTGACCTCAGATGGTAGGAGAACTGAGCCTCCTCGCTCCTACATCCCCCTCAGGATCATACAGCTGGACCCCCCTATGGTACTCAAAGACTCCGTCAGTAAGCCAGCTCGACCCTCGTCGCCCCATCACCATCGATCATCATATCTAAAAGACATTGACCTCACTGGATTCACCTTCAGATTTTCCTCTCTCGGCTAGTAATGAGTTGTCCAACTCCCACCATGGACACTCCCACTTTGTATCACCACACATATGATACTACTATATATACTTGTTCCTTGGTTGTAACTAGACCTAGGGTTTCTTTCTTTATGATATTCTCAACATTATCTAGGAGATGCTTTTGCACTCCCACATTGTACCCACACTTGTTGTATTCTTCAATTGCATTGACCTACCTTTGTGGTCATTCGTTGGACATTAATAAAATTATCTTATCTTATCTTATCTTATTCAATGGAGACAATGTTAATTAATTAATTTTTCCTGTGTTTTTAGTAATCGTTGCTTACAAATATGCCCTCAAACATTTTGGCTCTTTGCATCATATGGTAGACTTCAAAAATTTGATTACAGGCGCTTTGTATGGCCACAATGGTTTCCATTACTAGGATGGCTCTACACACTAGCATATCTCATAATGGTTGATAACTTCCCAAGATGCCTCTTTTCACATCACAAACGAATGCCCTAGTTTGGTTATGTATTGGCCAATGTACAAATATCTGTGAATTGGGTCCGGTGGAGCAAATTGGTTGGTCGGAGACCTTACAATTTATTAACTATGGACGTGTTATCCCCTACCCTAGGGATAACTAGGGAGATCATGTCTCAAGGCCCACGGGTCCTAGACATGGAGTACCGAGAGCCGAATAACTTGAGCATGGCCACGGAGGGCCCCTCTTTTCTTCATTGCAGCCTATTTATCAGCAGAAGCAGTATCCATCCCACCAACATGGTCCTGAAGAGCAGTAAGTCTTGCTCCATGAGGTAATGAGTCTGGGTATCATTGTATGTGTCACTCTGATTCTTAAAGCACTTGAATATGTTGCATTGAATTCTCCTTCATTTCATAGCGTTTGCTTGGAAATTATGCTTTTAAACTTGTTCATACCTGGAAGGGTGACATGGTGCCCTAGTAAGTTGATCTCCCTTTAGGATGGGTTGCCACTGGGTGGGTCTATGAAAGGTCATCGTCTGTTCCCTCCATACTTACCACTTTCCATATTTGTTCCTCTCATCTCCCCCCTACCTTTGTTCGAGCATTGGGATTGGCCACACTAGAAAGGGTTGTACCTTGCCTTGTGGGAAGAAGGGGCTAAAGGCCCAGAGGATAAAAGTAGCTAGCAAGAGTTAAAAGCCTTTAAAAACTTTGAGATGCTTTGCCCAAGGATTCCCAACAAAGCAGTAAAAAGCTTCTCAGTAATAAAAGGGAACCCATAGATAAATAAACACTCAAGGTACTAGTTGGTGGATAGGAGGTCTCATCACGTGCCAGCCTATTATGACCATGGGCATGTAGCGATGTGACACTACAACCTATCTGGTCACCAAACCAGGGTAGTGGCTCTTGGTGGCATAGCTAGGAGAAAGGTGGTCTCATCACGAGCCAACCTCCTCATCTCCGTTAAATGTTTGTGGATAACATTGTCACCTCTAGTCACCAAGCCAGGACAGTGTCCCTCAACTCTTCCCTTGAAGCACAAAAGAGTAAAAGATCAAAAGATAAAAAAGCTAAGAGTAAAAGGCAGTAAATGGGCTAGGAAACAATGGCATCTATGACAAGGTGCAGCTCGCCCTCTACAAAGGCACCCATAGATAAGACTTACATTTCCCTGTTATCACTACACCCCATGCCCAAACACTTATCCCATGCCACCTCATACACTTACATGACCTAGATTGGCTCTCACCTCAAAAACACCCCAAACTTAAGGAGGATTAGCCCAATAGAACACGCTAAGACCTTCTCCAAACCTAACTTGTTAAAGTGCATAACGTCTTTGAGCATTTGTCTGGGTAAAGGGGGTTTGATGCACATGTTGGGTAATTTGATTATTGGATGTGATTTACATGTTATGATCCCTGTGACTTATGAACCCCTATAGGGCGTACTTGTTGTTGTTGCAGGACCTTGCTCGGTGGACAGGTACATGTGAGGGAATGACTAGCTCGAACCTTCATGGGGCTGAAAGCCCACAGATGGATGTTGTAACCCCAACCAGGGGCAAGAAGACATCATAGATTTGCACCAAGAAGAAAGAAGGACGTTCCTTGGAGACACCCTGGCAGACCTAGACCCAGGGGGATCTTGCTCTTCCACCTGGACGTTGACCTTTGAGAGCCCATGACATCACCATCATGACCCTAGACGTCATCCAGAGCTAGGGTTTGCATTTTGAGAGCAATTGTGAGTTGGTTGGCATGTGTAGGCATCATCCAGGGCCTTTGGAGGCCAAACACTCTGCATCTGGAGCCCAATGTTCCACCTTGGGGGCTCAACATCACCCTAGAAGGGCATGACGTCACCCTTGGAGATGATTTTAGATGTTAATTAGTTTTATTTATGTTAAAATTGGATTTTGATGTAAATTGGCCAGGGTGGCGTTTTATTTGACCTAAATTTAATTGAAGGTCAAAGTTTTGTATAAATAGAGATAAAGTACTCTCATTTTATCATCATAACTCCTCACACAAGAAGGAGTGGTCTGAACTTTGCGCCCTATTTGGGATTTATTGGCTGAAATAGGGAGGCACACTTGTCTTGGAGGCTAAAATTTGCAACTTGGATCATTTCTTGGTGATGTTACTTGGCAATCTAGGGTTTTATTGCTTGATTATTCTTGGTGAAGTAAGTAAATCTGCAATTTTCATTTCATTTTGAATGGTTATGGTATATTTGCTTATTCATGTTAAAGATTATGAAATTGCTTGCTTGACAAACCCTAGGAGTAAAGGACTTAAGATACTACTTCTTTGCTCTTCATTTGCTAGACTTTACTAAAGTGATTTGACTTAGATAAACTTCTAAAGCCCTAAAATACTAGCACTTTAGAAGGCATTGTCTAGTTATTGTTGCTCTTAATATCTTTCAATAGTCTAAGGAGGAGGAAGGTGCTATGGCCTAGAAGTACCTACTCTCTAATAGCTCACCTCCTTAAAGTTTGGATCCCGGAAGACTTAAAGTGCTAACTCTTCTAAGATCCATTCTTCACTTAGACAAGTATAATCATTGTTGTTACTACTTCCAAGTGAAAGCCATCACCTATGGACCCCATTACCCCATAAAGGCACTAGTCTACTTGCCTTAGTGAATGATTGATCAAACAAACACTCAAACTCTCTTTCTTGAAGCTTTTGCTAACTTCTACTAACTCTAAACTAGACTAATTCGCTAGTTAACTTGCCGCTATTGCAAATCACTGCTAAAGCCATATTAATCTACATTAATTTGCTGCATACACCTACATAACTTGCATTTAATTCACTCAGAAATTGCTTGTGATAATTGTTAAACAATCTACTTGATAAATGTTAAGTTTCCATGATACTTTCTTGCAATTTTGAGCACTAATACTTGCTATTGTTACAAAATATTGCTACAGCCATCTAACTGCAACAAATTCTCTGCAAAACTGACATTTAATGCTAGCTAGACATTGCAAAAATTGCTTGTGACAATTGGTTAATCATTCTGCCTAGTTAAAGCTACTTTTTCATTGTCTTTTCAAGCAATTCCAAGGCATATTTTTTGCAGCTGTTATACAATACTTATTGCTGTTGTAAATTTTCATATTGCTGGAAATTTAATATCAGCTAGCTTATATTTCAAAGGTTCATGGTCTTATGAAGCACTAACATCATTTTGTACTTGAAAGTTGTCATATTTTTCCTTTGTTGTCTTATTCTGGGCAGGTACACTTCATCTTCACTTTTGCTTCATCTCTTAAAGACCTAAAGAACCTTTTGACTTGAGTAACCAGTGGGAGGAGGGTATTCTTGCATCCTTGCCTTAGTTTCATCAGCTCTTTAGGTCACTAGGGACATCTCCCTTGGGGTAATCTTGATATACTTCTAAACAAAAAGGGGTTTCCTATTAAGGTGACAGTGATAGGTCACCCCCTTGTTACACCAATCTTACCTCACTTGCCTTGGGCTTTGGGCAAATACAGATTGTGCAATAACAGGACGAATTTGACAAATGTAATTCTATATCATAGTTCTCGTTCTGGTTTTAATTTTATTTTCATGTGATATTTATATTGTTGTTTGTTATTATAAAGTTAAGTTGTTATTATTATATTTATATATTTTTTAACATAAAATTATATATATTATTTTATATATTTATGAAACTTAATATGTAATATATTCATTATTTTATATACATTATATTATACATAAAAAAGTGAGTTATATAATTATAATAATTTTCTATAAGTCATATAATTAAAAAGTATATATATTCGAATTGAATGGCAAATTTTATCCGACTATTTTAGCTTGGCAATTTTTTATCGAATTTCAATGTTGTCGAATTTGAAAACAAACACGAACCAGATGACTAAGCTTGAGGGTTCTCCTTGGCAGGTTCTTTTGCACCACAGGATTTATTCTGCTCAACATGTGCTCAAGGTTTCAAGATCTTTTTATTTGTATGATATTATCTCATCCCCTCACTTGTTCAGGATTTATGGGTCCTTCATATGCAAAAGCATTTGGGAGGCTTGGAAATTTGCTGCCAGACTCGTCAAGTGGAATTTCTTGAGTAGTAGGTCAGGATGGGATCTGGCTTAGCACTCAGCTTGGGGCTGAGAACACCAGTGCCAATGCATTGCCGAACTTGAGTGGTTCCAAGCATGCAGGTTGAGTAGGAGTGGGCATTTTCTCCTAGAGGAATCTTTGGGATTTTGCGGCCAAGGCTTCGAGGACTGGCGAGTGTTATCACCACAGAAGGCCCTTCTTTCCTCAGATAAGATAGTCATGAAAGACATTGTTGGGCTGATTCCTCCAGAGGACTTGTTGAAGCTGAACATTGATATGTGGGGCCCTCATTAGAGAGACTGGGGGTCAGTGTTTGGTAAGTGTGCCAGCAGTTTGACTCCAAAAAACTTTACTCACAGTTACAACTTACACCAAAAGCATACCCTTGACCCTGTTCTCACTGCTCGCTGGACTTCTTCTAATCCAGAGGATTGGTGGATTCACAGATTGTACGTTGTATGGTCTATTCACCTTAAGCTACAAATTGCGGGTCTTTGCTTGGTTGGTCATCT
Organism: Picea mariana; assembly: GCA_032191745.1. Classification (NCBI taxonomy): domain Eukaryota; kingdom Viridiplantae; phylum Streptophyta; class Pinopsida; order Pinales; family Pinaceae; genus Picea; species Picea mariana. Next base: position 29,063 of record JASDQU010026879.1, read on the forward strand.
ATGAAGGGTTTCCAGCGAAAGCCCACTTGGAAAAAAGAGGACTAATAGATGGGCTTTCCTTAGTTTGTGGCAAACTGGAGAATCATATATTTTAAGATTGCAGATTTGCCATGGATTTACTAGCAGCACATTCAGGATCAGTGCACAGTTTTTTTCAAGGGAAGGTGCATTGGAGAACAACACATTTACCAGAGTGACCAGAGGTATCTAGTAATCTCTGCTTTTTCACAAATTTGACACTGCTTCAGAACCACTGCCTTACACACTATCTGGAGCAATGTTGCCAGAGCGTGAAGCGAAGCGGGAGCGTTTTTAGGAAGCGAAGCGTCGGGAGCGTCATTTTCAAAAAATCCTCGAAAGCGAAGCGTCCCGGAAGCGTCTATTATATATATATATAAAAAAATTTATATATATTGCGTTTATATTCAAAAAAATATGTAGAAAGACAAATTAGTTGCA
>JASDQU010026882.1:0-16080 GCA_032191745.1 Picea mariana
TGGAAACCCAAACCGGGAAAACCAACATATATTATATTGATACACACTTGTGTTACATTGTTTACAATACAATATACATATAGGAGCCAGCGGCATCCAAAACCCTAACCCAATGACCTGGATTAGTCCAAAACCCTAATTCCTTAACCAGAAATAGAAAACAATCGGCAAAAACCATGTGCCGAAAACCACCTAATATCATGTGGTCCCGGAAATATGTCATCCCAGAAATATGTCTGCCTGGCGATAATATGTCGGCCCAAAAAAAAATTTTCGGGGGCGCTGCACCCGAACCCCTGCACGGGGGGCTCCGCCCCCCTACACCCCCCGAGGGGGGGCCTAGTGGCCCCCCCTCTTACCCCCCTGCACGCCCGGTGCAGGCTCTCAGACACTACTACACGTGCAAAGAATATAACACATACCCAACATCTACAAGGAGATGTGCTAGATTAACCAGAGAAGTTCGTTGGATCGGCACAACAATAAGTAACTTGCCCACTTTTGATGGTCTAAATCCTTTAGAAACCTTCTTGTCGGAATTCGAAGCAAGTGTACCAATGCAACAAACATTGTTGGCAATCAATGATGCCTTTAAAGAAACACCAACAAGATGGTGGGGGACACACAAAAACAACATTACAGAATGGGTACAATGTCGTACCCTAATGACCGCACGGTTCTCATCACAAGTAGAAGGCTACGATGTTCACTACACAGGTTGAAGTTGCCCAAAGGACCATGTGAGAAGTTGTGAGGAATATTGGAGAACCATTCCTCAAGAGTAGTGGGTGCATAAATTCATTAATACGCTGGACCCAACCCCTATCAACTAGTACCTTCAAGCGGAGTTGTGCCTCATAACTGCAGATTGGGAAGGTATGACTCAGAACTTTGTAACCACCTTCTTATTTGATAGTCAATATCATTCAGTAGATCAAGCATTACAAATTGTAAGACAGAGAGTATTTGAGGAGGATTTTAGCCCCCCTTTAGAACAAGAAGAGGATGAATGGACTGTGCCTCTCTAGAAACTGCAAGGTTGTTACAACATCAATGCTGAGGAAGAGGATGATCCTAAGAAGGTGAACATCACTGAAACAGAAGGCTAGAGAGATGTGGAAGGACCAGGAGTTGAGATACCATTCATTGGACAATCAATCAAGATTAAAAAGATCAATATTGGAACAGAGCAAACACTGAAGCTTGCAAATGTTGGAGATTATTGGGATGTTGCTACTATTGAAAAAATAACAGAGTTACTGCATGAATATCAGGACTTGTTTCTGACCAAGTTTACTGATATGAAGGGAATTAAAGGGCCTATGGGAGAGAAGAGGATCCCTTTGAAACAAAATGCAAGACCCTTCAAACAGATACCCTACAGACTAAACCCTAAGTATAACGAGAAAGTGAAGTTTAAGCTTGATAGAATGTTGGAAGCGGGAATTATAGAACTTGTCGAAGAGTTAGAGTGGATTATCCCTATGGTGGTGCAAGACAAGAAGATAGGAGAGATCAAGATCTGTATAGATCTCAGGAAGCTGAACGATGCTTGTTTACATGACCCCTTCCCTATGCCATTCACTGACGAAGTGTTAGATAATGTGGGAGGCCAGGAGGTATATTCTTTTACAGATGGATTTTCAAGATACCATCAGATCTGGATTGCTAAGGAAGATCTCCATAAGACCACATTTGCAACAGAATGGGGATCCTACCAGTATATAGTGATGCCATTTGGATTGAAGAATTCCCCAACCATCTTTTCCAGGGTGGTGGTAGAAGCATTCAAAGAGTTCCCACATAAATTTCTAGCAACATATTTTGATTATTGCACTATTTTTAGTTTATTGAAACATCATATCAAATGTCTAAGGCTATTGTTCGAAAAATGTAGATAGTGTCAAATTTCCTTGAATTTGAAGAAATGCATATTTTTCTCACCATTTGGAGTGTTGTTAGGTCATATTGTATGTAAGCATGGATTGCTGGTAGATCCATCTAAAAAAGGCCATTATAGTTGATCTACCCCCTCCTACTCCAGTCAAACAGTTGCGCACTACACTGGGACATACTGGATATTACAGGAAGTTCATTAAAAGTTATGCCCAGATTACAACACCCATGGAGAAGATTTTGAAGAAAGACTCTCAGTTTAGTTGGACAAAAGAATGCCAATAGAGCTTCGACACACTGAAACAGAAAATGGTTACTGCGCCTATTCTGGTTTTCCCAGATTGGAGCAAGGAGTTTCATGTGCATGTTGATGCATCTTCCATTGCATTGGTAGAAGTGTTATCACAACCTGGGGAAGGAGATATTGACCATCTTTTAGCTTTTTCTAGCAGGAAACTATCCATTGCTGAGATTAATTACACCACCACTACGAGAGAAGGGTTAGCCATGGTGTATGCGCTGCAGAAATTTCTCCACTACTTGTTGGGAGGACACTTTAAAATGTTTACTGATCACTCCACGTTGAAATACCTAGTCAACAAGTCAGTGTTGGGGGGGAGACTATGCAGATGGCTTCTGTTATTTCAGGAATATGACTTTGATATCGTAGTTAAGCTAGGAAGGATGAACAAAGGTCCTGACCATTTGTCGAGGTTGGAACATGGCGAAGAGCCAACCAGTTTGGAGGATACACTGCCAAATGCACAGTTACTGGCCATTAGAAATATTGATGATCATTTCACAGAGATAATCCAGTTCCTGTCAACAAGAATGACACCTAGTGAGTATACAATTCCCAGAAGAAACAACTAGTAGTGTGCGTTGCAGACTTTTCACTTATAGCTGGACAACTATATAAGATGGGACCTAATGAGATATTGAGAAGGTTTGTTATGGATACAGATCGATCATTGATCCTCATGGAATCTCATGAAGGCATCGCAGGAGGACATTACGCAGGGAAAACAACTACGGAGAAAGTTCTTAGAGCTGGCCTTTGGTGGCATACCTTACACAGAGATGCTAAAGACTATTACAGAGCCTATGATGTATGCCAAAGAGTTGGGAAACTATCTAGAAGAGATGAAATTCCATTACTACCACAGCTGACCCTACAATCATTTGAGAAATGGGCCATGGACTTCGTGGGACCTATAAATCCACCAGGAAAGCGCATAGGAGAAAGGTACATAATTACTGCGACAAAGTACTTCACTAGGTGGGCCGAAGAGAGAAAAATTAAGGACTGTAGTGCAACTATAGCTGTGCGCTTCATATCTGATGACATCATAACCATGTTTGGATGCCTAAAGATCCTTATGAGTGATCAAGGCACACATTTCATAAATAAAATAGTTGAATCCCTGACTGAGGAATTTGCAGTCCACCATTAGAATAACGCGCCTTACCATCCACAAGAAAATGGAACAATGGAAGCATTCAAAAAGATCTTGGAGATAGCGCTAAGGAATATTTGCAGTGTGAACATGGATGACTAGGATTTAAGAGTACTAGCAGTACTGTGGGCCTATAGAACCACTTGCAAGAAACTAACAATGCAGACCCCTTTTAATTTGGTGTATGGTCTCAAAGCTGTTGTCCCAATAGAATATTTGGTACCAAGCCTAAGAATTGTTGCCTTTACATATATAGATGACACTGTCATTATTCAAGAGAGGCTTGCACAATTGGTTGAACTAGAAGAAGATAGATTTAGTGTAGGATTCCATCAAAAGGTACAGAAGGAAAGAGAGAAGGCCTATCATGACAGACACATCAAGAAGAAGGCATTTAAATATGGTGATCTAGTACTGATATATGACAATAAGTTCATAAAGCATCTTGGGAATTTCATAACGCATTGGCTTGGGCGATATGAGATCACCTATGTTACAGAAGGAGGAGTTGCATAACTGAAGACTTTGAATGGCAAATGGAAGGAAGGATTAGTAAATGGGAGCCGGTTGAAATTGCATTGTGACAACCAACTGTCTCGTATCTCTAAGTAAATGCATAAGGAAAAGGTTCTAAGTACCAGGTGTAGTTGAAACTGGGTACCAGACATAGAAAAGTCAGTATGCACAGGGAAGGAGAGGAGGCATAGAGAAGAAATAAGATGTTGTACTGCATAATCTGAAGTCGAAGTGAAAAATAAAGGACATATCTGAAGTGCCTCGAGACAAGTCACAGGTGAGTGTTGGGGGCCTGTTGGCCCTTGGTTATGAAAGTAAGCAAAGATCAAGGAAGAAAAGGAAAAATGTGAACTGCGCGAAATACATAGTGACTATTACTGGGTCGAAGTGAAAAAAAGAGCATAAAAGATAGAGCGAAGTAAAATGAATCAATTCGTTGGACGAGGAGATCAAGGATGACAGGTTAGCAAGGAAGAAGGATTGTGGACAACTCAACAAGCAGGAAAATTCACCATTGGATGCTTTGGAGCACCACGCGGGAAGGAAGGAAAGACAGGCTGGCAAAGCCCTGAAAACGTGGGTCAAGTTGACCTAGGGTTTTAGACACCTAGGGTTTTGGTATATAGGGTTTTGACACCTAGGTTTCAGCCTAAGGATGCCAGTGAGTGATTGTAATGTATAAATAAAGTTCAAGAGGACTTGGGTTGGGTTGTTATTGGTGTTATGATTATTGTTGTTGTCTTTGTCATTGGGTGATCAAGTGAGTAATATTGTGTGAGAGAGAAGTGTTGAGTACGAGAGCCTTTTGTATTGTAAGATATTCAGCTAGGTACGTAGGGAGGGGAGAGATAGAGAGGAGAAGAAAGAAGATCTGCTAGCTGAGAGCACAGACAAGAACTGTATGCTTCATCTTAATATATTATAAAGCACAGTTATGTGGATGTAGCCCTAGAGAGAGGGTGAACCATGTATACCTTGCATTGTGTGTGATTGATGCTATGGTCTTTTCCCTTTGATATACTGGTATTGCATTACCGTGTTAGATCTGATAGATGTGTGGAGTAGATCTAAGTTGATAAGTGATATATGCATGTTGTATTGTTCTAGTTTTGGATCCACTTGATATTTACCTTGGTTGTAGAGATCTCTATCTTGTAACCCCCCCATAGCTGCTTCGGGTGAGATTGCATCTGCTTTGCAGGTGTTGCTGAAAGGGCTATAGTTAGGGCTTGTTGGTGCACTCTTGGAGCTGAACCCTGGGTTTTCCCCATTGCCAACAAAGGCCTAAGAAGATAGTGAACAAAAGAATGAGGCTTCATCTCGTAATCATGAAAGGACTAACAAGGACTCCCAAGTCTATAGTCATCACTAACAACATGGACACTAAAAATGCAGAAAGAATCTACCTAGGGCATCCATGTAAAGGTAGGGTCTACCACCTAATTACGACACTTATAAAGCAATAATGAAAGTTCTATGTTGCACTTCGGTGGGGTCAATCCTATGGTAAAGAAAAAAAGACAACGAGATGCAGAAAGTGGGAATGAAATCCTAACTTATATGCAAAAAGTTGGAAAAAAAGACTTTTACCAAAGGATACCAAAAAAGTGACCCATCCCCAAAAATTACCAAACCGAAAGAAAAAGAGTACCAAAACGACCAATAGATCAGAAGTGAAATTGAGTGATCACCAAGCTAGGAAAAGGGACAAAGGAGGTGAAAAAGGGCCAAAAAAGTCTATAAATAGGAATTGACAACTCTTTTTTACCATTGCAATTTGAAAATCAACCAAAAGGTGAAAACACCCCTTTGCTAAAGGAGTGGATTCCGAGATCTTCTGTGGACAAAACGACTTTTTGTCTAGACCAAGTAAGTACAAAACCCCTACACTTGTAATTCAATTCATTCTTTATTCTTTAATTTTGTGTTTGGAGGGGGTGCTCTCTTGTAAAAAGAGTGGTCCTTCATGTACACTAGATGTCCAAGGCCAACTCACATATGTACTCGGGAATAAGACTAAACAACTCATGTACATATGCGACTGTGTACAAAGCAGGCCGCGTACACCCTCTATCACTTTGAAAAAATAAAAGGCAAGTGTTGACTCTTCTCTATTTTTCCATGTAACATGATGTATGTTCACTGGAGAGAGAGAGAACATGAGAAGCTCGACATCCTGGATAGGAGGACCCTGTGTCCATTGTTGCACTTAAACAATGTGGGTTGTGGAAGTTTTTCTAGTGTTCATTTATGAGGGCACAAATGAGGCTGCTTAATGCTCTTGTGGAGTATTGGCATCCTGATGTAGAGGATTTCATGCTAGAGGGTCAATCACTAACCCCAACCACAAAGGAATTTACTTCTTGAATGGCCTCTAGAGAAGAGGGAAACCAGTTAACTTGAGGAATTTTCCTCCAGGTCCTTTCAACATCGAGGACTACATTCAGATGTATTGTGAGGATGGCACTAAGAAGGTAGGTTCTCAGGTGCCAATCCATAAGATCACCAACTTATCTCTGCGTGTGATATTACTTTTGATCGAGAAGATTACTGGATCCACAACCCTTCACCAGGCCTCCCAGGAGCATATGCATTGTGCCATTCATTGTTTGGAGGCCACCATCTTTGACTAGAGTACGACCATGCTGGTATGCATGAAGAGACAACTTACAAAGTGCCAACGGTTTGCTAACAAGAAATTCAGGTTTGGTACCATTTTGTGCTCTTTATTCTTTTAGAGGGTGCCTATTCTCAGTCCTAGAGAGATGGTACGGGGGCATGTATCCTCCTTCCCAACAGTGAGTAGGTGGGCAACATTGTTTCCTAGAAAAGGTGGAGGGAGGACCATAGAGGCCTTCGATGAAATTTTTTTGAATGGTGGGAACGTCAGATCCCGGTGATTAAGGATTACCCATATGAAGGGATCAACTTCACCAGAGACCCGGACATGATTGTACCTCTTGACAAGGAGCGAGGCGAGATAGGTACCATATTTTAAGTTTATTTAAATATATATATTTTTAAATTTTCATATATATCCTTTTAATGTGTGTATAGAGTACTAACTCGTGTATCTATTATGTACAGATGTGGGGCCTATATGACCAACAAACTTCGTTAGGACTCGACGAAGTCCTCGACCTGAGGCAGGACCAACAATAGCCGGAGGAACAATAACTACAGGGGGACCCCCAGCTGCGGAGGCTAATAGAGTTCTGCGATGAGTGGAGCGCAACCTTACAACGCTCATTCGTGCTATCCCTATGGTCGAGATCAAGGATCTCCTCCCTACTATGCAACCTCAAGTAGTAGGGGTGCCTCGGACTTGGGTCCAATTGTTCTAGTGTTTGGAAAACACCATTGTACACTATAGCAGGGCCAATAGGTCTCATCCTTAGATATCATTAGATCTTTGATGTGTCGAGGGAACTTTTTGTACCATATGTATTTTTTGAGGGCATACGCCCAACGATGTAGATTGATCACTTTTGAGGCTTCCATGCCCACCTATGTACTCATTAGAATATTTTTTGGACACACACACACACATATATATACATCTTTCTTTTCTTATGGATGACATTTTTACAAATGTATTTACATGTGTATGTGTGTTCTTTTATTTTATATGTGAGAAACATGCCAATCTAAAACTTGATTATATAGAGAATTTGTTAGATGATTAAATCTCCTAGGAACATGGATATACATAATGTAATCGAAAGATCTTTCTAAGAGATGTACCTTAATGAATCATCGATGCAGAGTGGGATCATAAACATGGTAAACCCCATTTAACTGGGACACAACCAACTAAGTATTTAGGTAGACCGAGAGGTGAGAAATTCCATGTAACAAAGCGTCACAAAGAAATTCTATCACTACGTTGTACTCGAAAACATTGTTTGTAGTGTCGCCTAGACAAATACCTCCGGAAGATAGAAACTAGCCTCCAAGTGTGAAAATCACCAAAGCTGTAGAAGAAAACCTCTGAGTGTGTCGGGTAGTGTTTTCCATGAACCCAACATAAACCTCTGATTCACTTGACATCTTCCATAGTGAAAAAACAAGACATAAATACCTACACGTACAAAAAAATAGAAGACAAAAATTTATAAGAACCTATACATATATACAAGAAGTCACTCAGGTGACCAACCTAAGAGTAGTACTTCTTAAGGTAGAGCCCATTTCTAGGCTCAGCCAAGGTTCTTCCCTCAAAATAAACCATATGGTAAGTTCCCTTCTCCAAGACCTCTTTCACAATGAACAGTCCGAACCACATGGGTTTGAACTTGCCCGCCCCCAGGGGATCCTTGTTTTGATTATAGACTAGGACAAGATCACCTTCAGAGAAAATCTGAGGATGAAAAGACCAATCGTACTGACACTTGAATCATTTCTTATGAGCCTCATTGGATAAGGATGCATCACAACGCTGCTCAACGATATTCTCGAGATATAGAAGGCGTTCCTCAAGCGATGAAGTGTTCGACAGTGATTTCAATGCCAAGTTTAAAGAAGGAATCCGACACTTAATATGTAAGACTGTTTCCAACCCGTATACGAGTTGAAAAGGTGAAAAACTGGTGGCAGTCTTCACAGATGTTCGGTAGGCCCACAATGATGAATATAAAATCAAATGTCAATTTGACTTCACAGAATTGATCATCTGCTGAAGAATAGTCTTGAGAGATTTATTCATAGATTCAACCTTACCATTCTCTTGTGGGTAGTATGGTGACAAATGTTTTTGTTTGGACCCGAGCTTTAACGTTAACTCAATCATCATTTTTTTTGGAAATGATTTCCATGGTCAGTGACAATATCCTTCAGGATACCGAACCTAGCTACTATCTGATTAAATATGAAAAGATCCACAATTTCACCTTCACTGCTAAACGTTGGCATAGCTTCAACTCACTTTGTGAAGTATTCTACTACTACTATGATGTAACGATGCCCCTTGGCTCAGTCCGAATGACATGTAGTAAAGTCAATCCCCAACTTGGTGAAAGGACCAACAAAAATGATGGAAAACATAGGAGCAGGATGTGCCCGCATCTTTCGACAAAAGTTCTGGCACGAGTGACACTTCTTGACCGCCTCAACACAATCCTTGATTAACGAGGGCCAGAAGTAACCTGCACATAGAATATTTTGGGATGTTTCCAACCCAAACAAATGATTGCCACATGCTCCAGTGTGGAAGTCATTCAAAACGAGCTCTGATTCTTCGTGGATAAGGCATCATCGAATAATGAAATCTATCCTCGATGATACAAAGTGTTATCAAGTATAAGATAGTTTCGTGCTTGATGTCGAGTTCGTTGACTCTCATCACGAGAAGCAGAAGTGGGGCACTTCAAAGTCTTGAGATGCAAAAGTATATCTCCATACCAGGGGTATGAAGATGCAATTAGAAAAAGATATCCATTAATAGGTGATTCTTTGGGCATGATATCACTAGACTTGACTGAAAGTTCTGAAATGAGTTCAGCAAAGACCAATGACTTTTTGGATTTTGTAGAAACAAAATCCAAGTCAAATTCTTGTAATATGATTATCCATGTACTGATCTTTCCTCTAGTGACCCATCATGTTAACATATATTGGAAAGGGTTGATGACGGTAATGACAATGGTCTTGTGAAACAAAATGTAGTGACCGAACTGTTGGACAACATGAATAGCTGCCAAGGCAAGTTTCTCAATATGAGAATAGTTGAGTTCTGTTCCAACCAATATTTGACTCAAGTAATATATAACATTCTCTTCGATCAAATCATCTTCTTGAACCAAGACCTTGTCAATGGTTGACTTTCCAGCAGTCAAATAAAACAAGAAATCTATGTTATAATGAGGAGGCCAGAGCAGAGGGGTAGAGGTCGGGGCATGTTTCAATGCTTCAAAGGAGTGATGATCAGCTTCATCGCAATAGAATGGGACCCCTTTTTTCAACAGATGCATAAACCCTTTAGTGATCTTGGCATAGTTTGCGAAAAAATGCCGAAGAAAATTTGCTTTCCCCTATAAGCTATGAAGCTGGGGTATTGTGCATGGGGAAGAAAATTGAACTATTGCCTGAACCTTGAGAGGAACAGCCATGATCCCTTTTGTCGATACAATAAAACCTAAAAGATGACCTAACGTCACACAAAAACTTCACTTGTTAGGATTCAAGCAAATCTGATAATAACGACATCTCTCAAAGATTAGTCGAAGATGGGTGGGATGATCAGATCTCTTGCGAGAACATGATGCTAGATCATCAAGATACACTTCGACTATGTGTTTGAGGTCATGAAAAGAGAATGACATGGCATGCTGAAAGGTGGCTCCTTCATTCTTCAGGCCAAAAGGCATCTTACGATTCGTGAAGGTACCCCAAGGACAAATAAAAGTATCCCTCGGGTTTTATTTGAATCTGATTGTATCCCGAAACCGTCCATGAATGAAAAGACTTCACAGCCTGTGCATTTATCGACAATATGATTGATAAACGAAGTAGGGAAATTTTCTTTCGGATAGGCCTTATTCAAATCATGGAATTCCATACACACACGAATCATACGTTGTTTCTTGTTAACTGGAACCAGGTTTGACACCCATTCTGTCAATTGTACAGGGTAGATAAAACTAGGTTTGAGCAGTTTTTCTACTTCAACTTTGATTGATGCTGCTTTTCGAAGATTTACCAGATGAAGATTATATCGGGCTGGTTTGGCATCAGGATAGGTCGTGATTTCATGCTCGACAATTCGTGGATCGATGCCTGGCATTTCCTCATAAGACCAGGAAAAAACTTTGTGGAATTCTTTGAATAACTCGGTGTAAGTTCGAATCTCTTCGGGGGGAGAAATCCACTCCAACAAAAACATTCTTCATAATGCCAGGGGTTTTGGAGATATCGATTGGAATCATTGTAGCAATGATTTCCATGTTACCCTTGGCATAAACTCTGTGCGAAGCCAGAGGATTTATAGGACAAGGATTATCTCCATTCACGGTCAAAACAAATTCTCTCGCCGCTATTCTCCTAAGATCGGGAAGGAAGTAAGATATATGATGTAGATCATCCCAAGGTCTATCAGGATCAGTCATTTCCTCCTCAAAGGAAAATACCAAGTCTAAAATATCTTGAGTGGAAAGAGAATATCGAGCCCAAATAGGCTTGAGAACTGGATCTAACTGGTGTGAGGGAGCCGGATCGAGGTTGTCCGAATTCTGTTGGACAATGTTGTATGAAAACTTAGCCGCAGATAAGGGCATGGCCATGCCATGATTCCCTATCCCCTCCATCGAGGCCGATGGGGAAGGTAAATTCCATGGATCTTTAAAGTAGTTCGTTTGAAACGACGAGACTTGCAAAATAGCAGCCCTCAGTTGGTTGGGAACAATCGATAGAATCATTACATCATTGGAAGGTGGTGGGTAATCAAAAGTCCCCATCAATGATGGAAACAAGCCCACACATAATTTGACAGTACCAGGTTGTGGATTATCAATCATCGGGACTGTGGAAGCCCCTGATGAAGGGTCAGGATGAGAGAAAGACAACTGGTTGATGGTCACAATCCGACTCTCATGCGGAAAATACAAGACCTGAAAAACTGTAGCAACCACCGCATGCATCACACAAGTCCAAATCCTTCCTAACAATAGGTTGTAGTCGAGAGGCACATCGACCACTTCAACTTCGATGCAAAGAGTTTTACCTCCCAACTGCACGGGAAGGAAGGAATAATTATGTGTGGTCTAAACGATCGATCATCAAATGTCATAAGCAATGTAGGCGACGGAGATAATTCAAGCTAGACAATGGCCTTCCAACATGCCAACGACATCACGCAAGTCGAGCCACCCTCATCAACCACTGTACGTAAAATGTTCCATGTAAAATATTTCTTAGTGTAAGCCACTACTATATTAAAGGAAGTGTGGTGACGAAGACGAGGTTTTAAGTCGGTTGGATTGAAAACGATCGCTCTTGGGTTACAAGTCTCTGCCTCTCCCAAGGTGGACAAAAATGATTTTCTCTATGAGGGGAAAATATGGAGGAACTCCAAAGTAGACATCAAGCAAGGGGTTTGTACAAGATCCTCTACAACAGAGTAGTTATGGGTGGTCCTTGCATTTGGATTATGATAAGCCTTCTTAAACACACCTTTAGGGCTGCGATTCATCGTTTTTCCTACATCCTTCTCAATTTGGAGAGGAGTTGGTGGGTTAGTGGCCTCGTTTCCCTTCTCAACAGATTTTGTTATTCCTTAGTCTCGTGCCCTGGTCACTAAATGAGCCTGGGCATTCATCATGTAAATATTCATGATCGGGTTGTTACTGATAAGCGCGGGGAGTCCGTGACTGACCCCTACCGTGATCATGGATGCGGAAGCCTGAGCCATGTTTTTCCCTTTTGGAAAAGGGTTCGTCAGCACAACAGGTTGTTGTTGCGCTAATAGCTTCTGGGCTTCTACAAGCCGAGGGAATAGGTGAATCAGGTGGTCTTCTGTGCAAAGATTACATGGATACTTTGACTTATTCTTCTCCGTTTTCCCCCCAGCAACATTATTGGTAGAATTTTTATCCCCTTTAACCTTCTTATTTCATTGTTTCTTCTTTCCATCAGTCTGCTAGTTGGCCTTGGGATTCGTCGGCTACACACTGTGTGCATCTGATGTCTAGGTAGGGGGAACAACTGAACTCAAATTTTGGCTGGCCACAGTCTGTTGTATCTACAATTGTTTCAACTGAGTCGACAACAGGTCCATGGAATTTCTTTGTGCTGAGCCCACAATGTTGTCGGCATGGGGCCCAGACTTTTTCTTGGCCTTATCGAGAGTAGACCGCAATGCATTTGGCAAGATCTTGTAGAGCATGCCATACTGAGAGTAGATCGGTTCAAGATGTTGGGCTCTCATAATCGCCTCCTCCTCTGAAAGCACTCTGGAATTCACTACATCTTTTGATACATAGGGCACCAAAGACTTCAATAACCACTCAAGCAAGAAAGTAGGAGGGACATTGACGTTAATCAATCTCTTTCTACACCGCCATTCTTAGATATTATTAGAGATGTGGTCGGCCTTGGTTTTCTCAAAGTTGGCCATCAATTCGGTGTTGGCATCGTATCTCATAGGTAACTGGAAATGGTTCAAGATGACCATCGCCAAGTCATTGAAGTAAGAATACCTAGAGTGATCAAGCTCAATATACCACTTCTCAACACCCCCTATAAGAGTGCACTGAAAAAGGCACAACTGGACAGAGTCATCCTTCAATGATTTTGATGAGCACCATAAATGAAAGTTTGCCACATGATCACCTGGATCTTCACCAGGCTTCCCCTCAAATTTTGGATTATCTGATGGTAACTTAATCAGCATGGTGGGCCAACATGGATCATGAAAAATTGGGTTTTTCAGTAATCTCGACAAGTCTGGAAGATGCAGAGTTACCATAAAGGTAGTTTCGGTTGTGAACTATTTACAGGAAAAGAGGGTCCTGGAGTTTGACTGGCACCTGGTTGTCAGGAAAAGTTGGACTGTTGGCCAAGGTTTTGGTAAAAATCATGGCCTTGACCAGCATATGGAAATTGCATTTGTTGGGGTATCATGGATTGACTCTAGAAATTGGACGACATAGCTTGTGCAAGGATTTCTCCCTGCATTGTGTTCCAAGGACCTTGGAAGGGGATTCCCCCAGCCGATCCAACGAGAATGGGTAAAGAGCCTTGCCTGAGGTTCCATTGAGCATGGAAGGGGTTTCCCCTGAACGACATCCCTTACGAGGGAATTGATCCCTACCAAGGATTCCAATGACCCTGTGTGGAGTAAAATCCAGTTGTCGCTCCCTGTGAAGGAATAGTACCTTGCACTGGGTTCTATTGACCAAAGTTGGGGTTTCCCCCAGTCGAGAAATTGGCCGAAGAAAAATTTTTATTCCCAAACACATCGAACAAAGAGAAAGGCATAGATCCCACCGACCTTGTATAAGAAAAAGGTCCTAAATTTCCTCCACCAAACAAGCTATAATTAGCAGTTGGCTCGATTGGCTGCTAAAAAGCATTATCGAACGAAGGGGATGGAGGAGGTATATGACCCCCACCATAAGGGATATCATTAAAAGGGACACTAGATCTCGCGGTTGACCCTTGCAAGGGAGCGTTTGAGCTCGCTACCCCTAGACCCATGGTTTGTAAGGTAGAATAAGTAAGAACCAAGTTTGTATCAAAGTCAGGCATCTCATATGAGAAGGGAGAGCCCGTCACACTCTGAGTAAACAGAACAACGGTCGAAGCCGATAAAGGTATGAGACCGCCACCCGAAGTAGAGGGAGTTGAGACAATTGTAGTCCTAACTGATGAAGGTTGGAGAGCAGGTAGGATTCCTCCTATAGTAGTAATTGTAACGGGAGTATGAGGACTCCTGGACGAAGTAGAAGCATTCGCTTCCATTGCCTCTCATAGGACTAGTTGACGCTCAGAAGATGTCACCTCGGGAGGGACAATGTGGATCAAGATCGGTGTCAACTTTTCAGTAATCAAAGGGTTAAATGGCCTGAAACCTTCAGTTTCAAGGCTAGAGACGATGGATTCCTCCAAAGCTGGAAAGTATCCTCGCAGACTAGGATTGGGCATAGTTTCCTGTGGCCCAGTCGCTTCGAATGACCCTTCTTGATCAAGTCTTCTCCTTAACGGTGGCGAAGGCGACTCCAAAGTAACCGATGACAGGCCCTGAATCCTTCGCAAACGACGGATTTTTTGATCTTCCACTTTGTGAAATGATCAAACGACACAATAAGGTTTGACTAGCGTAGAACACAAAACACACACTAAATGTTTTCCTAAAGATAAACCAAGCAATCGACTAACTAGTGGGAAAGATAGTTACACCAATCGACACTAGAGAAACTAACCAGTGTAAGTGCAACTTGAACACAGAATTACCCTCTGGGTATACTCTACAAAATGTGATATGATGTCTACCCTAGGTACTGTAGTATACCCCCATAGTCACCTGTGTAAGCCCATAAAATATGGGAAACTAGGTTGCCAGCTCGCAGTCAGTTACCAAGCGGGTACAATCGACAGTCGGGCAGAACGTAATGAGCAGGATAACAAGTCTGAAGCCCCTCAATGGTATCAAAATCAAATGTTCTGGAAGACAATTGAGGATCTTGAACAGATTCGAGGTCCACAAAGCTCCCTAGGCAAATGCAATCGGTATGGTTCCTGAAAAATACCCTCAATATACAATCCCAACTACGTTCAATGCAACTTTGGAGGGGTTATCTCCTCTTCCTTTCCTCATGCGACCTCGTGTTTATCCCCTGTGTTAGAGGGGGGTCATGAATAACTCTTACGACACTGGGCTTAAATCACTCCCTAAATTAGACTCCAATGTTTGTTTTAAAGTGGCCTTGAAGATTTTCATCTTCACACCTAATTGAAGGCCCTAAAACCCTAAACTAGTTTGTGAACCCTACAAACAAAAAATTCTAATGTATTTTAGATTAGGCATTATTTTTAAGGCYTGATTTACTCAAAAGGTGYGGTAGTGAAAYTGATGGTGTTATGAAGAKACGAATAAGGAAGATAACTTTAACAAACTTGAAAGCAAAAAATACTTCAAAATTAAAGCAATGCTTGTAAACAACTCGTTGTAAATTCAATTTTTCTAACTGAAATTTCAAAATCTTGTAAATGAAGAAATCCTAAAAATTTCTTTCGTTTGACTACAAACTACTTATATTTTAGGTAATCAAAAAAAACTTTGAAATGAAAAATCTTTTTATTTTGCAAATAACAACCTTGACTAGCTTACCAAACTAAATGCAAGAAAATAAAACTTTTTTTGTTATTTTTCAAACTGCTTTGACAAGAAAAAAATGAAGTAAAAACTTATTTTATTTTTTCCAAAGTAAGAAATAGGGACAAAGAGAAAACTATAAACAAGACTGATAAAGACCGTAAGCCAACCGTGGATCACGGGGATTCAACCAAGAAACTAAAAGGCAGATCTAAGACTTGACATCTCTCTCTAAACCTTTTAGGTAAAACATAAGAAGACTAAGGAGATAAGTAAACTGAAGCTTATACCCAAGCTATGGCCACATATAGAGACTCTGACTGATTTAAGAAAGTCTTGAGAAGTATGAGCTTCTATCAGGAAAGAGACAAACTCTCTCTTTATTAAAAAATACTTTCATGA
>JASDQU010026884.1:15546-27794 GCA_032191745.1 Picea mariana
GTCAACAAGGAAAGCAAACAAAGACCAGGTTCAAATCAAAGGAATACTCCACAACAAGACCACTTGAAATTATGCATATTGATCTAGTTGGACCAACTAGAACAAAGGGTTTAAAAGGTGAGAAATATTTTATGTTATTGGTTGATGATTATACAAGGATGACTGCAGTTTCTTTTCTCGGAAAGAAATCAGAAGCATTTGAAAAATTCAAGGTATACAAGGAAATGGTTAAAAACGAAATGGATTCAAAAATCAAATGTTTGAGATCAGATAATGGAGGAGAGTTTACTTCAAAGGAATTTATGGATTTTTGCATCAAGCATGGAATAAAAAAGCAATTCTTCATTGCTAGGACACCTCAAAATAATGGAGTTGTTGAAAGGAAGAACATGACAATATAGGAAATGAATCGAACAATGCTAATGGATTCTAAGTTGACATATGTCTTTTTGACACATGCAGTGCATGCATCATTTCAAATTCAAAACAAAGTAATTCTCAGAAACAACAGTGATAAAACTCCCTACGAGCTATGGAAAGAAAGACCAATGAATGCGAAGCACTTCAGAGTTTTTGGAAGCAAGTGCTACATCAAAAGAGAAGATGGAAGAATGGGAAAGTTTGATTCTCGTGTGGACAAAGGCTTACTTGTTAGTTACTCGAGTAGAATTAAAGCATACAAATGTTTCCATCTAAGGCTCAACAAATTTGTGGAAATCATAAATGTAATGGTTGATTAGACAGGTGGACATAAAATAAAGGAATAAGAAAAGGAGTTAGTGGAACAGGTTTATGAAGAAGAAGCAAAGGATGAAGAAGTAACATATGGATAAGGTGAAGAAGATCATATAGAAGTAGAAGAGAAAGAACAACAAGCACCTACAGAGACATCTAGAGAACGAATACAAAAGAATCATCCCTCAGATAAGATTATCAAAAAAGAAGATGCAGGAGTTGAGACTAGAAGAAGAATTTGCTCACTAGAACAACTACACATAACACTCTTATCTTCGATTGAACCAAACAGTCTTGGAGAAGTTAGAAAGGATGAATTATAGAAAAAAGCCATGGATGAAGATTTGGATTAGATAAAGAAGAATGACACTTGGGAATTGGTTCCAAGACCAAGGTACAAGAATTTTATTGACACAAAGTGTTTTCATAAATAAATTGAATGAAGATGGACAGGTTACCAAGAACAAAGCTAGATTGGCATATAAAATATATGAATGGGTTGAATCTATCAAATTTGAAGAGACAGTTGCCCTAGTTTCTAGAATGGAAGCAATCATATTGATCATATCTTATGCATGCTTCAAGAATATTAAAGTGTATCGGATGGATGTGAAATCAACCTTTTTGAATGGGGGACTTGTAACTCCCTAGTTTTAACTCTTATGAACTATAATGTATTATGTAATTGTTACTTGGGTTGGTGAGCCGGTAAAGTTGAAAAGGGGATAGAGTACCTAGGAAATGTAATACTTCATATAAATTAATAAAATACACTACTGGCTGCAAGACAGAAAAGGACAAAAGAGATAGGGGGTTATGATTCCATGAGAGATGGGGCTTAAGGGGCTAAGTAWTTTTATTATATTTTATTTATCCATAATTGGTTTTATGGAGAAAAGGGGTTACATGAGCTTCTTGGGAGGAAGGCCATATGTTTCTTGTTTTCATGTAATTATATAAACATCCCTTATGGCTTGTTTTGGTTGTTTTTGTTGTTGTTCTTCTTCTTCTTCTTCTTCTTCTTCTTCACTCACCCACTCATTGTTTTGAATTCACTTGTTATTATTCATTCATTGTTACACCCTCCTCACTCTTATTGAATTCATGTTCTCTTGGGGGGAGCATGGAAACAAATGGTTGGAGGAGGAGAGACATTGATAGATGGATGTAAGAAATTAATGATCATTCTAGGAGCAAACAGATTCCTATGTGCATGAGACTGATGGCAGTTCAGAAAGAATTGTCTACATCTGAGAATATTTGTTGTGTAGTTGGGAAACCTGAGAGCTAGTTAGCCAACTATTGTGTGTTTTAGATTTGGCAGAGGACCTGTCATTGTGGATTCATATCCCTAGATCAGGGTTGACCTAATGTTGAGAGTAAAATAATAACAATGTCTATGGTTGGGAGGAACGTCCTTGGTCTGTAGCGAGTTGGTGAATGTTTTCTTGGAAAGATAAATTCTCTATGTATTTTGTGTATAATGTATATTTCGTTGTGTATTTAATTATCTCTGATATATGTATTTATAATGTATAATTCTTGTTGGTTATTTGTTGTGCATGGCACATTTTATATTTATTTTGTTGTAGCATGGATCTTGATTAATGCATGTGAGTCTTTCATGCTTGATTTTCAGATTAAATGTTGTTAGAATTTGAAATCAGTTCAAAAGTGGGTTTCTGTAGTAGCGTGGCCATCCTGTGGGTTGACGGGTATGTTACAGATTGGTACATGCCCAATGTGTTGGTGGTTGGGTATGTTACAAAATAATCATCCCTCAGATAATATTAGAAAAAACAAAGATGCAGCATTTGAGACTCGAAGAAGAATTTATTCACTAGAACAACTGCACCTAGCACTCTTATCTTTGATTGAACCAAACAATTTTGAAGAAGTTATCAAGGATGAATTCTGGAAGAGGGCCATGGATGAAGATTTGGATTAGATAGAGAAAAATGAAACTTGGGAATTGGTTCCAAGACCAAGGTACAAGAATGTGATCAACACAAAGTAGGTTTTCATAAATAAATTCGATGAACATGGATAGGTTACCAGAAACAAAGCTAGATTGGTATGTAAAATACATGCACAGGTTGAAGGTGTCGAATTTGAAGAGACATTTTCTCCAATTGTCAGAATGGAAGCAATCAGATTGATCATATATTATGCATGCTCCAAGAATATTTAAGTGTATCATATGCATATGGCTATGAAATCAACCTTTTTGAATGGGGAACTAGAAGAAGAAGTCTACATTGAGAAACCAGAAGGATTCCAATTGTCAGAGATTGAAGATTATGTGTGCAAGTTGAAGAAGGACTTGTATGGTCTAAAAAAATTCCCTAGAGAATGGTATTGTAGATTGGAAAGATATCTATAGAAACAAGGGTTCAGAAAAGGAAATGCAGACAACAACCTCTACATCAAGGTAACTCAAGATAGTATTTTATTAATTGAAGTTTATGTTGATGATATTATTTTTGGAAGTGATGATGATAGGTTGAGCCAAACATTTGCAAAGGATATGCAAAATGAATTTGAAATGTCATTACTTAGAGAACTATCCTTCTTTCTGGGTCTTTAGATATGTCAAACGAACCAAGGAATTTTTATTTCTCAAACAAAGAACATCAGAGAAATGCTAAAGAGGTTTAGAATGGAATATTTCAAACCAGTCAATAATCCTATGCAAACCGATTGCAATTTAAGTAAAGATGATGATTCAAATGGTACATATCAAAGGAAGTAGATGTCAATCATTGGCAACTTACTCTGTGTGACAAAATCCAAACAAGATGTAACGCAAGCAATTGGACAGATGACACGATTTCAAGTAGCACCAAAGGAATCACATGTTCTAGTAGTAAAGAGGATATTCAAATATATCAAGGGTACAAAATAGTTTGGATTATGGTATCCAAAATGAAAGGATATATCACTTATTTCTTACATAGATTCATATTGGGTAGGTTGCATTGATGACCGAAGAAGCACAAGTGTAGTTGTGTTCTACTTGGGTGAGTGTTTGGTATATTGGTTAAGAAAGAAACAATTAGCAATATCATTGTCTACAGTCGAAGCATAGTATATTGCAACAATA
The DNA here is from genome assembly GCA_032191745.1 of Picea mariana. Classification (NCBI taxonomy): domain Eukaryota; kingdom Viridiplantae; phylum Streptophyta; class Pinopsida; order Pinales; family Pinaceae; genus Picea; species Picea mariana. The sequence goes on from JASDQU010026884.1 coordinate 19,385, forward strand.
TCATGTTGTACATAGGTTATATGAATGAAACAAACTCTGAAAGATACATAGGTTGAGTATGATGAGCCCATTTTGATATGTTGTGACAATACAAGTGTCATCAGTATCTCAAATAATCCAGTGATGCACTCAAAGAAAACGCACATTCCAATCACATATCACTTTCTATGGGAAAAGGTAGCATAAAAGAACATCATATTTGAATATGTGAGAAAAAAAGAATAGGTTGCAGATATCTTTAGAAAACCACTTCCAAGGGAAGAGTAAGTGTCTAAATATCCTAACATCTTCGATAGAGACTTAGAGTAATTTATACTCCAAAACAAATGCTTTTGAATGCTTATCTTATATGTCTTATATTTACACGATAAATCACCACAAGGAAGAAATTTCAATTTGGGGGAGAAGTTTCAGGAAGAGTTCAGTCAGGGGGAGGAACCCCAATGACAGTTCAGTTAGGGGGAGCAACCCCGACGAGTATTTTTCCTTTCCATTGATTTCAAAGGGGGGGAGATTCATCATATGCATGGATAGAGAGTTAGATGCTTGGAGAGAGATCCCAGAGGCATGTTTCCATGTGGAGCGATGGTTATAGGGGGAGAATGAGAGGTATGAATTATGTATTGCATCAGAGTGTTTCCATCAATGCCAAAGGGGGAGATTATTTTTTTATTGGGTTGGTATTCATTGATGTTAACCCTTGAAGTAAGTCTGGTGGGAAATTTCAGTAGCCCCAATAGTATGGTTAAGGGACTTAAAATTGTTTGATGTATAATGTTATGAATTGGGTTAGTATATTTGTAGGTAAGACGATTCTAGATGGATAGTACATGTCATGCCATTTCCAGTGATATGTGGAACGTCACATAACTCCTCACGGTTAGATAGTTATGGCCTTGTGAATTTGGAGAACCCTCATGAGTTATATAGAAGATCAAAGAAGTCAAATTATTCTATAGGCTCCTAGAACAAGTTGACTATTCAAGTGGGTGAAACTAGGAGTTAATCATGGGCTAATTCATTGCAATAAGAAAATATTTAAAAATAATTTAGTTGCAACTAGAAGTGGAGAGTTTACTATTTGTGGTTAAAGTGGTTATAAGTGGACAAGTGGTTAGAAGTGGGTTACCCCTAAAAGAAGTAAATTGGGTTAAGTTGGTTAGAAGGTAACCCCTTGAGGAAGCTACATGGAAGTATAAATAAGAGAACAAGGATCTCCTATTAGAACCTATTGAGAAAATTGAATATCTATTATTGTGTAAGGTTTATCGCAGGTAGTTATTGATACATATGAAGTTATGCAAGTCCGAGGTAGCATAAAGGGTTGACGGTAAAAGTTTCAAAATTGTAGAAAATCCTGAAAAAACCCTAGTTTTTGAGGTGTACATGGGATGTAGTGGAGAAGGGTGCATACGTACGTGGGCTGGTAGTATAAAAGGGCGTGTACATGTGGGAAAATCCATGAAAACTTGAGAATATGAAGATGTCAGGTCTCTAGAGTCTGAAAGCAAGCTCCTGGGAAGGTCTACAGTGATCAGGTACAATAGATATATCTACATGTTCAAAAGGTATGTCATATTTCTATGTGTAGTTGGATTTTATTGTCTACATGAGAAATGGTTATGGGGTTTGAGAATTTTCCATAGAGAATCTATTGGTTGTATGGCACTTACTATATAAGAAAAATCTATAGAAATGTAGTGTTGTTATATTTGATATCTATCATTGGTACATCTTATTAGTGTAGAGGCACATCTTGTATTTCTTAGCATATAGTTGAAGGTTTTTGTGGTACATGGTTGAGGGATTCTGGTTGTGAAGTGGTTGTGAAGTTATTGGTGTAGTTTGAAGATGCATATCAGTGAGGGTTTGATGTCTAGTCCATGTGAGGGTTATTACACTTGCTCATAATTATACACACATGTATGTGTTGGGCCCTTCATTTTGATAAACAGAGGTTGCGCAAGCCATTTTTGAATTAGACAGTCGACCAAAGGAAGGAATAGAAAGCAGAGAAAAAAAATGCGCAACAAGAAACAATTAGAACAAAAAATAGTTGGAAGTATAAGGCAACACCATTTTTGGGACAAAGAGATTGCAACCAAATCAAGAAGAAGAAAGAACTCTTGGGTTCTCAACCAGAAAGCCTGGATTAGATTATACATATATGGGATCAATATGATTGTAAATGGTTTCTAGTATTGTTATTGTTTCTAGAGTCATTGTTGTTATAGTTCATGTTGTTAGTTTAGCTAACTCTTGAGATCTGGGTTCATAACTAGACTGATAATGTAATAGAGGCATGTAGTATTGTAGTGTTGGGAAAGAGCAAGGGACTGAAACAACCTTGTCTCATGGTAGTACAGAGGCATTCACTATTATCTTTGGCATGACCAATTGTATCTGTAACTGAAGATGGTCTTTCATTTCGAGAAGGAAACCTATTATATGATAATACAGTGGGAGACCCAAATTTTCTTGAAAATATCTCGTCTACTTAGTCTTCTGAATCTATTGGATGTTATGTTATATTATATTTTATGTCTTATATGCTTAATTGGTTATATCTTACATGTGAATGTTAATGCAACTTTGTTTCTCCATTCTCTGTTAGGAAATGTTCAGGAGTGCAATAGGTTTAAGCTATCTTGCATAGGTATGATATGAATCTTGATGTTTCGAAGATCTCTATAAGTATTATCCTTACCCTTCCATATCCTATTCATCTCAGTTGTGCTTCGGGTGATACTTCTTCCCTCCCAGGGAGATGAAAATTCCATCACACTAGACTACATCAGTTCCTTTTGTTGGTAACTTGAGAAGGACCTTAGTTTGATCACTTTTGCGCCAACAAAATAGTTTAGTTTCCAGGACCTGTGTTTTAAAAGGGAAGTTGGAAGTAGAATGCTTTCGTGGATATATAGATCTGAAATTCAGTAATGGTGGGAATGAAATTGTGACTCCTTTATATGGAAGGAAGAGGATTTGTGAGGTAAAAGTGTGAATGATACAAGAGATTCTATATTTTACTCAGAAAGATCAAGTGACATGTATCAGATATTCTCGATAAAATTCCCAGAAGAAATATTCGATTGGATAGATCGGCTACAAGAATCTCCACAATTCAAAGAACATGTCAAGAAGACTTGTACATGGGACACATAGAATATCACAACACTTCATTGGTTGGATCACTAGATTACGTGAGTAGTAAATTTCTGGTTTAACATGAATCTAGAAGGATATATCATTAAATTCGTAGCTAAGAATCACCAATATTTTTCATGGGTGGAATAAATTCTCAAGAAAGGTGAGCGGGAGAGACTGTTGAGGGAAATTCCCCTGTGGATCAAATCATTCTTGATGGAGGAGGGTATGATAACTTTTTCGTCGATTGAGATGGAATCCTAGACACCTACGCTTGGGGTAGGGTGATTTTGGGGTAGGATCATGACCTAAGAAGGGGAAAGTGTTTTTTGAAAGATGGGTGAAGATTAAGAAAAGAAAGCAAGAAATGAGTGAGCCTTGAAAAGAGCCGCCATAGCTAAGAAGTGGTGGCACAAAAAGGTAAGGAAAGAAGCAAATCAGTCTGCGGTGTTGCGGAAAGAAATTAGATCAAGAGGAATATATGAAATAAAGAAGGAAGAGTTTAGGAAGGTAAGAATACAATAAATAATTTCCAGTGTCGGATTATAGCAGAGAGAAGCGTAGAGACGAATTCCCCAGGTGGGTGGATAGGAAGAGGAGTGTGTAGAAGAAAGGGAATATGAAGCAGTTATGGACCTTGAAGATGATTGAGAATATTCATCTCTGATATCAGGAACTATCAGGAATCAGGCCAACAAGGATGCTCTGGAGGAATAAAATGAGACCCCCAAAATCAAAGAAACCCTCCCAGAAGTCATTGGAACTAGCCTCAAATCACTCGTTCTTGAGGTGTCCTCTATATCTCTGGTAAGCTCTATACCACATACTTATGCTATTTATATTCTATCGCATCCAGTTAGTCAGTCATAGTCTGTAAGTTTAAACGCTGGGAGGATATTGGGATCCCTTGACATATCACAACCAATGCTGTTAGGTTTCATTTTAATAGGAACAGTAAGACCTAGAATGGATGGAAATATAGGAGGCTTGATTGCCCAATACCCAAAGTTTTGGGGTAAAGGGGATGAGTATGTAGAGAAACATTGGCTCCTATGTGAATCCATCTGGATATCTAGAGGGACTCTCGATGCAAACAAGTTAGTATAGTTTCAGACTACCTTGAGGGGTTGTGCCCTCAAACTGTACATGAAGGTTATTGAACTAGGGGTGCAAGTACAAGAATTCACTCTTTCCCAAGTTCATTTGAAGTTCATCTTTGAATTCAAACTAACTCAGTTAGAGCAAAAATTTCTCTCTAAGTTGTGGGAGATTCAACAAAGGGAAGTAGAATCTACCTGGGAGTACAGTCATAAATTCAAAGATGCTATTGGGAGGTTAGCACATCCAATTCATGAAGATCACCAAAGGGAATGGTACATCCATGTATTACTACCTCTGACGAGAATTCATATAAAAAACAATGGATATCCACCTTAATAGATGCCTTAGAACAGTCGACGAAGATTGAAGACATGGAAGGTTATACAGGGAATCTAAGAGTGACCAAGCCTCCAGTGGATGCAAATTTATCGTAAATTTAAGGGAACATATCGGTGCTAATGGAGAAGATTCAAGAATTAACCATACCAAGACTAGAACGAACTCAATTTTGGTGCATAGGATGTTGCATAGAAGGGAATCTGGAAAATAAATGTCCATGCATGAGGGGAATAGGACCTCCTCACAATCTAATGGGACCCTCTCTAGGACCAATGGAAGGAGCTACACAAGAATATATGACTCTGCCATTCCACGCACCCGGGATATACCATACCTTTCTAGGCACCCAAACATCTCAACCAACTGAGTATTTCGAGATTTGTCAGACACATGGGCATGCGCCGAGGAAGTGTCCTATTATGTAGAAGTACATGATTGAACCTAATAAAATACATTGTGAGTTATGCGCATCTACAACACATGCTAGAAATAAATGTAGAGCGTTCGACATGCTTGATGACATATTAGATAGGACATCATTCAGAATAAACAAAACCCCCCAAGGACATGGAAGATGCCAAGGAGGTGGGGTTGGAGGTGGATTTAGAGGAGAAAGAAGTGGAGGAAGAGGGCCAATAATATGTTACAACTGCAATGAACAAGGTAAATTTTCTAGAGACTTTACTCACCCAAGACGCCCATGGTGCTCTCACTACAGGAATAATGAGCATGCAACAAAAGACTTCATAGAACTGATCACAAAATGGGAAGATCAAGTTCATGAATGAGGATATAACTTCATATGATCAGAACTAAAAAAGGGAATTGAGGGACAAATACCTAAGATGAACATCATTAATCATAGAGGATAAAAACCTAGGGCATATGCATATAGTCAGCCTAAGATTCAAAAATAAACTCCCAAGGATGACATGTATGACCCTTTGAAATAAAATATATTCTTCAAATATGCAATAGAAATATTTAAGAGCATTCCTACTCCAAAAATAATGGATGATTCCCCTAAATTCACCTTTCAAACTAAACTTGTGCAATCTCCTACCTCACCACCGACACCTAGAAACTCTATAACTCCAAAGAGACACCCTGAGCAATCTAAAAACATAATCAATCTTTGGTTTCAATTGTTCTTTGATATCCTAGGATATGACCAACTTATGGCGAAGTTGTGCAATAATTTGTACCTAATACTAGGAAATGAGGGAACCCCAGAATCCATCATAAGGACAAACCTCCCTAAGAAGAATACCCAGATAATACAAAGAAGAAAGGTGCAAAAAGGAAAATAATTTAGGTTATAATATCAGCTAGATGATTTCGAGATCAAAGATTGCATGCTAGATTTGGGATCCGACGTTAACATATTACCCAAAAAGACTTGGGAAGCTTTGGGAAACCTCAATTAGTGTATTCCCCCATCCAATTGAGAATGGAAAACCAATACTGCATTTTCCCAGTAGGAAGGATGGATAATGTAGAAATAGATGTTGTGGAAGTTAAAACCATAGACGATTTTGAAGTAATTGAAAACATGGGAGATAAGGATTTCTACCCTGATCTACTCAGAATTGATTGGGAATAGGACAACTATGCTATCATTTATCTAAAGAAGGACACCATGACATTTGAAGTGGATGGGATAAAAGTAGTTCAGCCCTTAGATCCATATTTAGGGCCTAGATACACTAAACCAGTGGACAACAATATGGAATCATATGCTCTTGAAAAATTATACACTATAATAGAAAGAACGAGACCAAATTACATAAATCCCACTACAAATGGATCAGTAAGTTGGAGAAGCATACAATATGTTGACAAGGATTCAAAATTATCATTTGACAGTTGGTATCAAGGCTCATATGAATGATTCCCAAGATGACGCAAGCATATGATGGTACCTCATACATACACATTTTTTTTCCATCATGGAAGAGAAAATAGTGGCAGACCAAAGGATCTTTTTTCTTGACATAGCCTTGCAGGATACCCCCACTAGATGGTGGGCCACTCACAGAGCCTTGATCATGGAGTGGGAAGACATGAAGCAAGCCATCCAATGTTGATTCCAAGATAGGGATCAACTGAAAGAACAGATCAATATAGATTTTCAAGATGCACAACTGTTCGATGGACGGTTTGAACCTAAAGTGCATATTAAGCATTTCTTAAAATAATGGAAAGTTGTGAAGTACCCTCTCACCTATGGGTTCAGATATTTTTCCACTCACTATGTCCAATCCCAAAATACTGATACATGCATGAAGATAACAAAAGACAAACAAGTTGTTGGCAAGCCTTACAGAACCAATTTTGCAAGGACTTCTCCTTTACAAGTAAGTACTCTAAGCTCAACACAGTCCTTCAAAGATTCAAAGAATTGCTTTTTACTGACATTTTCAAAAAGAGACCAAACCCAGTAGTATGTGTTGACCATGTGCAATTGATTCAGTCTATTCTGAGTCAGGAATCTGATACGATAGTTATAGCTTATTGTAAAATTGATAAAGACCAGGAAAAACCTGATGACTTAGAGGAACTTAGAAACTTAACTATTAAATAAATGGAAGGCAATAGAGATATTCAGGATACTATACCTAGTCACACCTGTATCTCCTATAACCATCCACTTAAGTTGTAAAAATTTAATATAGGAAGTACAAAGAATCCTAAGATAGATTCCATAGGAGATTACTGGGATGAACATACTATGAATGAAGTCCACAGCCTATTGTGGGAGTATGAGGAATTGTTCCCCAAAACGTTCTCATAACTGAAAGGTATAAGGAGTCATGAGAGAAATGAAAATCGAGTTAAAACTTGACTCAAAACCTGTGAAGCACATACCATACCACTTTAATCCTAAAATAAAGGAAGAGGTCAAGAAGGAAGTAGACAAAATGCTTGTGCTGGACTTATTTTCCCAATCGAAGAAGTAGAGTGGATCATCCCCATAGTTATCTAGAGAAAGAAGGATACATAAGAAATTTGAGTCTGTGTGGACTACAGAATTCTGAATTATGCATGTGTGCATGATCTATATCTGACACCTTTCAGTGACGAAGTGTTAGATCAGGTTGCGGGAAAAGAATCTTATTCATTTATAGATGGATCACCAAGTCATAATTGTACAGGAAGACAAGAAGAACACCACATTCATAACTAAATGGGGGTCATTCACATACAATGTAATTCCATTTGGATTAAAGAATGCCCCTGCAATCTTCTCTCAGATCGTAATAACAGCCTTTCGAGAGTTCATCCACAAGTTTTTAGAGGTATACATGGAAGATTGGACAATATACATCCTGTTAAAGAAACATTTAGGGATTCTCCAGTTAATGTTTGATAGATGTCACGAATTGCAGATATCTTTGAATCTAAGAAAGTGCATATTTTGCGTACCACATGGCAATCTACTAGTCCATATTATATGAAAAGAAGGAGTCTTGGTAGACCCATATAAAGTTGTGGTCATTCTGAACATGCCACCACCCACAAGTGCTAAATTGTTTTTCTATACACTTGGACATACAGGATATTACCATAGGTTCATCATAATATATGAAACTATCACTACACCTCTAGAAACATTGTTGAAGAAGTACAAACTATTTATGTGGACACTAGAATGTGACAAAGCATTCGACATCCTCAAAGAAAAACTAAGTAGTACACCAATCTTGATATTTCCCAATTGGGAAATTGAGTTCCATGTACATGTGGATGCATCAGGCATCACCCTGGGAGCCATTTTAGCACAACCAACGAAAGGAAATATAGACCACCCTATATATTTTTC
>JASDQU010026886.1:10686-22795 GCA_032191745.1 Picea mariana
TCGCCTATGCTCCTGCATGGTTATAGTCTCCAAAACTTAACTCCAAAACCTAACCCTCGAATCTCGACTCTCAACAACAATAACAATAACAAAAACCAACAATCAACAACAAATCAACCCTATATGATACTTTCGTATCTATATTTTTACATTTTGGGCTCTTCATCCATTTAGATAATATTACCAAAACCCTAACCCTTCTTACGTTAGGTCTTTCTCCCATGCACGTGTTGTTCTTCCTGCAGTTGTCGCTTTCCTTTGTGCACGCTTTCTTGCATGCACTCGTGTTGTTCCTTTGCCAATTGTTACTTCAGTTTTCTGCACGCTTTCTTTCCCTTGATCATTCTTCTTTCCACTTCGACCTGGTGCCAACATGCCCCCAACACTGACATTTGACTCATCCCGAGTCACCTAATTTCCCTGTGCTTCCTCGATCTCTTTGGTGATCATCTGGAACTTTTCCTGTAACTCTCCTGCTTTTGTTAGTGCCTACATGGTTCTCTCCTTGATGGTGTTGACTGTCTAAGCTACCACTTCCTCGCTCACCAGTCCTGCTCATTCTAGTTGAGTCTATGTTGTCTGTGTTCTAGCTTCTTCTGCCTGTGCAAGTACTTCTTCTACCCATTCCTGCAATGGTTCTAATTGAGCCTGACGCTCCTATTTCTGTGTTTGCACAATGATAAGTTCTACCTACATCTTCTTCAACTAATGCGTTCCCTTGACCCGTTATGGAATTGGTATGGTCTTATGTCACTGTTTGAGTTCTTGGATCATTGCATTGATCCTCTCCTCCTCCCTGTCCCAGTGTTGGACCTGTGGATCCTCTTCTAGCCTTATCCAAAGTTGTGCTACTTTATCCAGCAAGTCGGCTGTCGTGCTAACCTATTTTTCTATCTCCTGCAGTTGCATTGTTTCTTCCTACTTCCTTTACTCCTTCACTGCTGGTGGAGTTGTCAGTCTAATCTGTCCACGGAGAGTCTCGACCTCCTTCTGATACTGATCAATTTTCTGTGCAATCTGGTCGATCTTTTCTGCAACTGGGAGTTCATTTCCTTGCGCAGTGGTGGGAAGTTTCCCAAAAATTTCTTCCACTCTGCATTTCATCTCATTTATGCGTTCCTTCTCCTCCTGAGTTTATGATTTAGCCTGTGCACAAACTGTTTCCAGCATTTCCCGCTTCTTTGTTTCTTTTTGTAGCTCGACTAAGTTTTTATGTGCTTGCGACTGCATCTCGTGGTCAACGCTAACCTGTAGTTTGTATAATACTCTTGATGGAATCTGTGTCAAGACCAAATGGATATGATCCAAATCCTTCAGTGGATGTGCATGTGGGATCGAAAGAACTGGGTCACTTTCTTCTACCTCCACCGTTTCTGTGGTATGTGTGATCAATGGCTCTATGCCTCTACTGCTACTCGTGATTTGGGCTTCCTCGATTTTTTTAAGGAGCTATCCCATTTCTATCAGCTCCTTCTGTAGTTTATCCTTGTGGTGCGCTGCATGACTGAAATCCTCTGCAAGGCAATCTTGGACCATTCTGCCAATCATCTTTCCATCATCCTCCATGATTTTATAGTCCAGTGGTGGTCTTTGTGCCTTTGTTTTATTGTGCGCTCCTGCTTCCTGTACTGTTGGTCTCTTAGTTCTCCCCAGTTCCTATGTGATGGGGTTCGATGCAGTTTCCTATGCTCCCTCAGCCAGTTTCCACTGTCCATTGGTCGGCTGAGTGGTTTCTTTCCTCCCCTTATGGGTCCCTGGTTATTCTGATCCATCCTCTTTAGGAGTCGACTTGGTTTGGTCCCTTCTTCGTTTCTTGGGTACTGGGATTTTTGGAGGCTGTGTTTCCGCCTGCATAGCCCCTCCTTCTGTTGTTTGTCCTGGTACTTCTCTGGGTATAGTTGGAATCCTCCATTCATCAGGCCATTCGCTGATGATCATGTTGATATCACCATCGGTGACACAGTAGTGCATTTGTAGCCATTGTTTATCTGGGCCTTGCCTTGGTTGTATCCACATGGCTTGTCGCCTAGCCCAAAAATTGGCGATGCCCCTGTATCGTGCGACAGCCTCTGGTGTTATTCTCCATGCTCAGCTTATGGCTTCTTGTATCTCCCGTAGGTAAGCTTCGAATATGATTCCATTCTACCTCTTATGCTTGGCTAGTGGCGCAGATCTCAGGATGCGATATCTTGCTCCTCCTCACTGTGGTGTGGTACAAAAGACAACATGTTCTGGTTCTCACCATCCCATGAAATCTATGAGAGTGATCAACCATGAGTAATGAAATTTTGTACCTACATCCAGCGCATCTTTGCAATCTACTTGGAACAAGTTTGATAGGTATAGCACCCAGCTCATGGAGGTGCCTTCTGCGCACTGAGCTGCAACAGTAATGACTCCTGTCGGTACCTCGTCTTTGCGGCATTTTCTTAGCAGTTTGTAGGATAATATTTTTGCACGTAATTGCGTCATGACATTGTTGATCTGTTTGATTATAATGCCTCTTATTCCCCTATCGGTGCCATATTTCTTCTTCATCTCTTCTGCCAATGTTTTTTCCTTGGACTTATCATCCAGAATCAGCTCGGGATCCATACCCCAGGTGGAAAGTCTTGTTATCTGCGTGATAAGTTCAACATTTATGGGAACGGGTTTGTCCATTCATACATCCCCTCCATGCGTAACTGCTAATAGTTGCTTGGCACATGCCAACGCATATTGGGCTCTGCCAAAGTGTGGTTGAGTGATGGTTTCTCCGAGTTGGTTCACGACTATTTTATGCATAAAGACCTGTGGTGCAAGCTCTGGATATTTGGTTTCATCTACTACGTCATGGTCAGAATACTTGAGCTTCCCGACGTGACCCAATAGTTGTGGTTCCACCTATACTCCCTCTGGTATGCGAGGTAGAATAATCTCTGCAGTTGGTTTCTTTCGAGGTGAGATTAGTATCTGAACTTGGTCCTCCCGCTGTGTTGGCTGGCTCGACGTTCCAGCAACTCCTGGTTGGTTCCCTTTCATCCACTATGGCTAAGCCTAGGTAGTTCAAATGGTCTCCTCTGTTGGGTGACCTAAGTCAAGTGCTTGTGTCTCGTCTGGTTGCTCCTCTACTCCCAGATGATGTGTCATTTTGTTCACTTCCACAGTTGCTTTAGTATGTTCTGGTGGTATTTCCTGTTGGGTTTCTTCTTCTTTGTTCTGAGGCTCTTGCACTGTTGTTGTTGTGTCCTATTTTAGGCAATTTTCTATTTTTTTTTTTGTTTTTTTTTACTGCACGGTGAGTGGTCGACTATCCTTGTACAGCTTCAACTGGCTCCCATTTATCATTCCTCTGATTTCTGCACCTGCTAGATCTCTTAAATGTACAGCTCCTCCATCCATGACAGATTTTACCTCATATGGTCCTATCCAATGCATTCTCAGCTTTCCTGGGTGCTGCAACGATTTACTGTCGTAGAGCAATACTAGATCTCCTTCCTTGAACGTTTTCCTCTTGATGTGGCGGTCGTGCCAAACTTTGTATCTTGCTTTCTGTACTTGTTGATAAAATCTTGCCAAGATTCAATCTTCCTAAATTGACAATAATTGATTCATTCATTCCTGTGGTGTGCCTTGTTCTGTCATGTGTGTGATAGCTGCTACACATAGACTGAGTATTAAAAATTCTAAAGAAACTATTGCTTCTTGACCATAGACTAGTTTGAATGGTGTGTGGTATGTCAACTTTTTGCATGTAGTTATGTACACCCATAACACTACTGGTACCTTGATGTCCCAATCATCCCTGTTGATGTTACATATCTTTGTCAAGGCGTTCTCTAGAATTTTTTTGAAGGCTTCTACCATGCCATTTTCCTGTGGATGATACGGTGTTCTTTTTTGGTGATGAAATTCAAACTCTTTGAGCATCGCTCGAATGGTGTTGTTTATGAAGTGCGTTCCTTGATCGCTCATCAAAATTCTTGGGCACCAAAATCTAGTAATTACCTGTTCAAACATAAAATGTGCAATTGTCTCTGTGCTCCAATCTTTTACAGATGCGACTTCTGCCCCATATTGTTAAGTATTCCATCGCGGTGATAATATATCTTGCCCTTGCTCTCTTGGTTGGTGGGTGAATTGGTCCCACAAAGTCTATTACCCATTTTTCGAATGCCTGAAGTGTCACTTGCACTCATAGTCGCATCTCATCCCTTCTGTTGGGTTTTCCTACCCTTTGATAGACATCACATTACTGACAGTACTCTTTCGAGTCTATGTGGATCATTGGCCACCATAATCCTACGCATAGTACCTTCTACGCAGTATCTTTTCCTGCATAATTACCTCCTGTTGTTCCCTCGTGGGCTTCTGCTAAAATTCTTGGTCGTTCGTGGTCTAGTACGTATCTTCGTAAGATGCTATCTGCACCCATCTTGTATAGATGTCCTACTATCAATTGATAGACGGTTGCACATACTACCAAGTTATTCTTCTGTGCAGTGGTATATTGTTGTGGCACAATACCTGTGCTCAAGTACTGGATGATCTCTACGAAGTAGTCATCAACAATCTGTACTGAGAATAGCTGTGCATCTGGAAAGTTGTCTTCTAAATTTGTTGGTTCCTCTCCATTTGTGACCCTCGATAGGTGGTCAGGCGATTCAGTTTTCTTGGTTTAACTATTACCTCAAAGTCAAATTCTTGGAATAGCAATAACCATCCATAGATTCTCCCCCCCAACACTGGCTTGTTGACTAGGTATTTCAAGGCTGAGTGATCTATAAACATCTTAAAGTGTTTTACCAATAGGTAATGTATGTATTTCTGTAGTGCATAAACCATAGCTAGGCCTTAACTTCCTGTCGTGTTATAATTATGTTCTAAGTCTAATAGTTTTCTGCTTGCGAACGCTATCGGGTGATCCAAGTCTCCCACTCCTGGTTGTGCTAAGATAGCCCCGAGTGCTATTGTTGATGCATCAACATGAACATGGAATGTCTTTTCCCAATCTCAAAATACTAATATAGGTGCAGTAACCATTTTTTCCTTCAAGGTATCTAGACCGTGTTGACATTCGTCATTCCATTAGTACTTTGTATCTTTTCTTAACAATTTTTCCATTAGTGTTGTGATCTGCACATAGCCTTTGATAATTTTTTTGTAGTATCCTGTGTGTCCTAACATTGCTCTTAGTTGGCAGACTTTTTTTGGTGCTGGTAGGTTAACAATGACTGTGATTTTGGATGGATCTACTAGCAAACCCTATTTTCATACTATGTGTCCCAATAGTATCCTGAATGGTGTTCCAAATATGCATTTCTTGATATTTAGTGATATCTGGCACTGTCCACATGTTTTTTCAACAGGCTATAAACCGTCCAATCATCTGAAATTGGTGGATGAATTCCTTAAATGCTACGATGACCACTCTGGAGAATATCACAAGTGAATTCTTCAGTCCGAACGACATGATTGTATACTAATAAGATCCCCATTCTGTCACAAACGTGGTCTTGCGTCTATCCTCTTATGCTATCTTAATCTGATGATATCCTGAGAATCCATCGGTGAATGAGTAGGCTTTGTGGCCTCCTATGTTCTCAAGTACTTCGTCCATGAATGGTGTGGGGAATGGGTCATGTAGGCATGCATCATTCAACTTCCTCAAGTCGATGCATATCCTGATCCCTCTTCCCTATTTCTTGTCCTATACTACCATCGGGCTCATCCATTCTGATTCTTCGACTGGTTTGATGATGCCGGCCTCGAGCATCTTGTCGATATCATCTTTAACTTTCTATTTATAGATGGGGTTCAGTCTATATGGTTATTTTTAATGGGTCTCGCATCACATCTGAGTGGTATCTTCATTTCTGCCAATTCTCCGGCTATTCATTTCATCTCTATAAAGGTTGTGGGAAAAAGGTCGGTGTATTCGCGCAACAATTTTGTGATGCTTTCTAGTGTCTTTTAGTCCCAGTAATATCCAATGCTAGCCATTTTTGGCTGCTTGGCGGTCCCTATGTTAACCATCTTTATCTTTATTGGTGCAGAGATGACCTCTGACTCTAAGGGTGGTCCTTCCACATCTCTCTTGCCTTCGATTTCTTCGATCTGATTATCACGCGGATCATCTTCATCTGGTGCTTCCTCCTATACATGGTAGCATGATAGTAGTTCCTTGACTATATTATTATTCCGTTGATGTACCTCTATGATAGCTTCCACTTCCGATTCTTCAATGAATATGACGTTTCTGATCCGTTTCAAGGCCGCGTCTATGTTGGGGTTCTCATGCTTGAATGAGAAAGTGATTGTAAATTTCTGTTGGAGTGTCGCCCATGTCTTGGTTCCTTTACGCATTTCGTGGTCCATATACCAATTCGCTGGTATGCCCTCTAAAGTATGAATGAAGTGGTGAGACCATTCCTCCAGTGGCATCATTTTCCACAACGTTTTACACGCCTCCAAGTGTTCTGTTGGTGTGCCTAGTCCATCATATTGCTTTCGTTTGTTACATATATGTTCTGCGTTGAACCTTATGCACAGTAATAGTTTGCATTGGTACCAATATGTGATAGTCTCTTTGTGCGTACCCCACCATGTTGCGGGTGTAGCCTTTAGTGATAAATCTAATGCTAGCAATCTCTGGTTTTCTAATACTTCATCTTCATATTGTGTCAAGAAAGTTTCCAAATCATTTACTCGTGAAAACTGGGTGATTGTCTGATTTTTGTGCCAATCCACCTTACTGTGCAGTCTATTCTAGCACACCTTCTCGTGGATACTTCATGTAGTATTTCTTGTCAGTTTTCTAACCCAGTGTCTGAGTCTGTTTTGCATGAAGTAATGCTCCACCAACTGAGTACCCCATCTGCAGTTGGGTTTATATAGTCCGCATCGCGCACAGTCATTCTGTACAACTAGATGATCTCTTCTAAATCCATACAAGTGGGTTCTACGAACCTCTCACCTTATGATGGGTCAAGTGGGGATATGACCCTGTAGTCCCCTGACTCAAATGTCACTTTTCTGGTTTTTAAATTAATTATGGCTTGGTTTTCAAATGCCCAATCCAGAACAAGTAGCGTCAGGTAAGGTGTTGTGTCATCTACTATTTTGATGACTTCAAAGTCTTCCTAAGTGCGCACACCATCCAGATCTACCGTCAATCCTTTTAGTCTACCTATTGGTAGGACTCTATGTTAATTTGCTAGCTTTAATTGAACAGTTGAGTATCCTAGTGTAGGTTCTCCCATGCATTTCCATGTAGCTTTTGGTAGTACATTCACTTCAGATCCTAGATCTAGTATAATATCTCCCATATTGAAATCCACAATGTTAGCATTTAGTCTAAATTCCCTACTTGTTCTTCTTCTTGTGTGTAGGTGGTTGGCAGTTTTCAATTATGGCTTCAGTTTCGTCTCGCTACTACATTTTTCTAGGATGTTTTGCAATATTTTGATAGATGAAGGATCACTTAACATTTTGATGCATGATTGCAAAAAGCCTTTGATAGTACTTATTTGTTCCTTGGGTTGTATTATGTTGGTATGATCCAGTGATGGCGACATTTCATATTCTGGAGCTTCCTTGCTCTGTTGTGCAGTCGGCGCTATGTCCTCCTTTTGGAATTCTTGTCAGGATTCTGTAAAGATATCCTTCTCCTTATGCGCGTCGAACTACTTCTTGGGGTCAATGTTATTTCCTATTTTCGTTCCTCCTTAAGTGACTATGTTGATGCTCCGTCTATGTTATTTCCTATCGAACTATGTTATTTCCTATTTTCGTTCCTCCTTAAGTGACTATGTTGATGTTCCATCCATCATCCCTTGCTTCGGCTAAAATCCAGTGAACATTCTAGTTATTTTGATTCCTTTTTTCCTAGATATTTACGAGTAATGTCAGACATTCCTCTGTATCATGGTCCAATGCGCGACAATACATACAAGTCACTGGTGGCAGTGGGCACTCCCATGCATAATTTCCTGGTTGCTAGCAATTGTGACATGTGATTGGTCCTCTACCACGTCTGAAACCTCCTCTGGCTCGTCCTGCTCCTCTATAAGTTGTGCGATCACGTCATGGTGCGTTATACTATGGTCCCTAATTATACTATGCGGTATTGTACTGGGGTTGTGACGAGTTTTACTATGGCTGCATGTTATTGTAAGGTTGTGGCACAGTATTATACTACTGTTGCATAGTGTTGTATGGGGTTGGGGATGGATTGAATTGTGGTGCTACTTTCCCAGTCATCATTTTTGCCTATACCCTGTATGTGTCTGATGTTCTTTCCCACATCAACTCCATAGTTCTACAATCTTTTCCATCATGGCCAACTGACTTGCAAAAGGTGCAATATGAGTTCTTCGGGACTGTTTGGTATTTCTGCATCATCGTGCAATGGTAAGGGTCGAGACCCAGTTTCTTGCATATTTCACACCATAATCCTCCCTGTGGTAGTGGGTTTGGCATCTTCGTCGCCATATACTGTGAGAATGTTGGGCATTCATTATTATGGTGTCCTTCCATCCTGCAGGTGGTGCACCAAACAGTTTCTCATTTGTCCTTGTTCTTGTTCTGGTTAAGCTGAAATGTTAAGTTCTTCAGATCCTCCTTCAGTTCTTCAATGGCTAGGTCCATTTGCTGGTACCGATTCTCTTCCAATTGCAAGGTTGCCTGCAGAGCCTTTGCCTGCGTCTGAAACTTTTTTTGTCGTAATGGATATTTTAAGTGTGGGAGTAGTGAGTTGACAAACAGGTGTCGATGCTACATATCGGTCATAAGGTATTTTAACTTTCCTTTTAATCACTTGAATCTTTGATCAATCTCCCATACCAATTCGCCTAGTTTTTGTCTTATTTCAATCATCTCGTTCATGTACTGATCCTTTGAGCTCAGCTTCTGGAACTCATTTATCAATAGTTTCTTAATGTCGTCGAGTGTCCTTGTCATCCCAGGAACAAAGTTCATCTCTAGACTCATGTACCAGTCTAGTGCGCAGTCTTTTAGTGTGATCGCTAGCTGCGTGATTTTGGTGTCTTCATTAGTGATCTGCTTTGCTTCCCAGGGCTTTGTGGAAATGAAAAAATGCTTCTCAGGGTCTTCTATTGCTTCTCCTCAAAACTCTGGTAATATGATAGCAGGATCATGTCTTGCAATTCCAAATAATGAGATACTCTCTCCTCTGTGCGGTGTAGATACTTGACTAAGGTTGCCTGAACTGGCTCCTCCAGTTGTTGCTCCTTGTGTATATGTATTCCCTGCTGTCGGAATTCCTACGAACTTTGGTTGTCTAAACAGTGCTTTTCTCTTTGGTGTATTGGTCACACATGGGTTTATGGGTTCCACACTGACATTAATATGAAAGGGATGCTCTTGTTTTCCTCTCATATGTGGCGCATTGGATTTCCTCAATCAGCTCCATAGCCTGGAGATCCTCTACCTCTTCCTCATCGTTGTCCAAGACCTCCCTCTCAGCTATGACTCTCTTCTTGGTATTCACCTTATATTGGTAGGGTGATCCTCTACGTGTCGTTCCTGATGACACAAAGATCCACTTAATCTGGTCGTCATTCATCAATATCGGGTCCAAGGGTTCCTCCTCCTTATTATCTTTATCCTTCCCTCCTTCCATTCCTCCTGTCTTTGTCAGTGCTTCCCCCCTTCCCCCATGCATGCAGGGAAGTATAGTTGTCTAAGTCCATTGTCATTACACATTTGTTATATAGCAGTATCTTGATAGAAGTATATAGTGATCGAATGTACCTTCCTCTGGGTCCTCGTACGAACTCTTGCTCGGTTGCACTGTATGACTTTGCTGTGTCTACCACAAATTCTATGATAAAGCCTACAACAATATTGTCAAGCAAAAAATCGACTACATGAGTGAATTTGTTGTTCACCCGCTACAGCTGTTGGATCTATACTGGAGTCCAATATGTCTATCGAATCTGGTCCGTCACATGGTTATCCTTTAACCTTAAGATCCACTCCTATAGTAGATGCAGAAAATCACAGAAAAAGATTTCGTGTAAATCCGTAAATACGTATTTATCCAGGTATCTACGCGGTGTGATTCTAGGGTTTCTATTGTCTTTATGTGAAAACTCTAGCTTTTTGGTTCTGAACCAGCCCTCGATTTCTTCTCTTGTGGCATTCCAAGGTCTCAACATTCCCTTCTAACATCTCATTGCTCTTTTGTTTCGCTTCTTCAGTTCTTGTTCATTTTATCTCATCTACTCAGTCCTCTCTTGTTCCTCTTAACATGACAGCAGAATCATTTGTTGGTTATTAATTCCCTTCTTGGGTTTTTTGATTTATTAACCCAGGGTTCATGTCATTCAAGGTTCCAATAAAGCCTCTAAAACTATCGGCCCTCCTGGTAAACCAAAAGGCAACACAACACCCAGAAGGTACTGCGCAGTCTCACCTGAGATAGCTTTAAATGGGTGACTGTAAGACTCAGGTGTTTACATCCTAGGATAGAGTATGGGATAGGGTTGTCTTCATTAAGGCCCTGTACTGTGAGCCGTTACTGTAATCTACTTATTCCTTGAAATCGCATAAGTATATTTTACCGCTTAATTCCAGCAAATGATAAACAAATTCCTAACAATGTATTAACTCATTCATCAAACTTAACCATTAACTACTGAAAGAAACTAGAGACATGCATACATTCAACACATTACGCAAGTATTACAGTGGTTCACCCCCTCCTGGGCCACATCCACAAAGAATTGGCTCTTGGCTCTTTTATTATGGTAGTTCTGCAATTCCAGTGCCGTGTGCTTACAATCCTCCACAAAACTGGGTAAGATCTCTGGGAGGCGAACTATATCACACCAGGCTCCACAACCTGCAGTCTAATCCTCAGATCTACCTTCCCTCGTATCTCCTTTTCTCAACGGCTTACAAAATCAGTTCATACAGCTAAAAACATTACATATCACCTACGCTCATGCGTGGTTGCAGTCTCCAAAACCTAACCCTCGAATCTCAACTCTCAACAACAATAACAATAACAAAAACCAACAATCAACAACAAATCAACCCTATATGATACTTTCGTATCTATATTTATACATTTCGGGCTCTTCATCCATTTATAGAATATTACCAAAACCCTAACCCTTCTTACATTAAGTCTTTCTCCCATGCACGTGTTGTTCTTCCTCCAGCTGTCGCTTTCCTTTGTGCACGCTTTCTTGCATGCACACGTGTTGTTCCTTTTCCAGTTGTTACTTTAGTTTTTTGCATGCTTTCTTTCCCACGATCATTCTTCTTTCCACTTCGGCCTGGTGCCAACAATGTTACCCTCATCGTTTGATTCAGTTGAGGGCCACACAAATTTCAGGATGGCTATTCCACTATCTGTAGTGAAAGTCTCTTATCAAGCTATACAATAAGATCCTACAGATTCATATCAAACACCTTTGATGATGGAGAACAATATTTTTCCAGAGCCTATTTGGGCTCAAAATTCTTCAAATTTCTAGGATTGTATTGATATCGTATTACCCTCAGATGAATCTCTTATTAAGGAAATGACTGGAGCTGAGAAGCTATGGGAGGATATGCACCATAGATTGTATTTACTCCCCAAGATTATTCATGTGGAAAACAAATAATTCAAGTAAAACATAAGTAGGAGTGTTAATCAGACGGTAAATCCTTTGGCTAGGCATGATATCTACATCGAAGGAGATATGGTAAATATATCAGAAACCATTCCCATTAACATTTATAGGACCCATGATGTTGTAGAAAATGTCTTTATTGGGGAATAATGCTCTCAAGAAGAAATTCATGAGTACATGACACTTTTTAAGGATTTTAGAGATGTTTATTCTTGGTCATACGAGGAAATGCCTAACATAGATCCTCAAATCATTCTACATGATATTCAAACCTACAAGAACACGAAATCGGTTCGACAAAAGTTGCGACCAGTGAATCCAAGGAAAGAAACAACAATTAAAGATGAGGTGGAGATGATACTTAAATATGGATTTTTTACCTAGTTCCTTTGATGGAATTGGTGTCCAATCTAGTTCTGGTTGATAAGAAATAGGGCACAATTCGAGTGTGTATGGATTTATGGGACTTGAATAAATCTTGT
>JASDQU010026887.1:7369-25579 GCA_032191745.1 Picea mariana
TCTGTGATGTGTAGGAGGTTTATATTATAAATACCATCTATCATTTACTTCATCAAAATATAAATGTTGTGATTATATCTTCGATTTAAATAATGGGATTTATCTTTGAATTTTAAATTGAATGATAAAATGCATAGATTGCTTCCAGATTTATCTTGTTGTAATCATGTATAATTATGAGATCACAGGTTTATGTTTGTGTTTCTTTTTCTGTCATTAAAACCTAAGCTGCCAATACATGTTTTGAATTTATTTAGAACATTCATAAGGTTCATTGCAGATTTCTCTCTTGGACATGGTAGTTGGATGTTCACCACTCATGCAGATGCTCGGATACACTTCACTCATTCATTGACACGATAGCTTCTTTGTATTTTTATTTCATTTACATATCATTGAAACTAGAATGTATGGTTCAACTTTGACTATCCACATGTTCATGTTTCATTAACATTTTTTTTGTAAGATTCTTTAAATTTATAAAAGAAAAACAATAAAAAAAATTATGTTCTTTCTTTATTTGCTTCCTATAAGCAATCATTTTTCACATCGATTTTCATAAGTTTCGATTAAAACTTGCAACTTGTAAATCATGTAAATAAACGAGACTTGTATATCTTCTGCTTAAATACAACTAATATAGTTACAATTGAACATTTGTACATATATATAGTGTGTTTAGTAATTAGTCAATTATTTCTCTCTTTTATTCGTTTCATTTAGGATTCTTATATCGGCTAACGGAGCCTCTAAACCCGTCAGGGTGGTTCATCTCAAACAGCCTGGGTTATTAGACAACCCCGGACCGGTTCCACTCTCCCAGTTGATGGACGGTCGATTCCGCCCGTCAACACCGCTTTAGGATCTATCGAGACTTGTAATCCAGGTACAATCATGATAGATACAACTGACTTAAAACCTTGTCTGCCTTAGCACATAGCATTTCAGATAGTAGTGGCTCACCCCACGAAAAATTTTACTCGGAACATTTTCCGCACGGTGATTGATGAGGGCGCCTCGACGTGCATTATGTCGTTGGCATGTTGGAAGGCCATTGGCCAACCCGTTTTGTCTCCGTCACCTACTCTTCTCACTGCTTTCGACGATCGTTCATTCCAACCACATGGTATCATTCCCTCTTTCCCTGTGCAGTTAGGAGGGAATACCATGTGCGTCAAAGTAGAAGTAGTCGATGCATCCCTCGACTACAATCTTTTGTTAGGAAGGAGTTGGACTTATTCCATGCAAGCATTGGTTGCTACAGTTTTTTGGGTCTTGTTGTTTCCACACGAGGACCAGATTATGACCATTGATCAATTTTCTTTCTCCAGACCGGATTCTTCATTGGGGGTATCCACGGTCCCAATGATTGATAATCCCCAACTAGGCATAGTCAACGTAGGGGTTGGTTTGTGCCCATCTTTGATGGGTACCTTCAATTACCCACCCCCTCAAGGCGATGTCAAGTTCATATCCAACCACCATAAGGTTGAGATTTTCCAAGTTTCGTCGTTTCGCATAACTTACTTCAACGATCCGTGGATACTTTCTTCCTCATCAGCCACAATGGAAGGGACAGGACACCCTGGCATGTCCATGCCCTTGTCCATAGCCGAAGTAACATACTCTTTAGTCCAGCAAGCTTCGACCAACACAGATCCAACTTCTGCACAAGAGTTAGATCTGATTCTAGAGCCTATTTGGGCTTAAGGCTCTCTGGTTGATACCGATTTGTTAGACCTAGTCTTACCCTCCGACGAAGAAATAATTGAAGCAATGACTAGTCCATAAAAACCCTGGGATGATATCCATCACAGATCATACTTCCTCCCAGAGTTAAGCATAATCGAAGCCGGAGAATTCAACTTGAATATGACTGGAGATAGGTCTTGTCCTATTAATACCTTAGCTACACATGAGGTTTATGCCGATGGTAATATGGAAACTATCGCTGAAACCATACTGATTAATATCTCCAGAACCCCTGGCATCATGGAGAATCTTTTTATCAGAGCTGATTGTTCCCCTGATGAGATTCAAATATACACAGATCTCTTTAAAGAAATCTGTGATGTTTTTTCCTGGTCTTACAAGGAAATGCCAAGCATCGATCCAAAAATAGTTGAACATGAAATCAAAACTTATGCAGATGCCAAGCCTATTCGGTAGAAGCTTCATCTAGTTAATCCCAGGAAAGCAACAACCATTAAGGTTGAAGTTGAGAAACTTCTAAAAGCTAGTTTTATCTATCCTATCCATTTGACCCAATGGGTCTCAAATCCTATGCCTGTCAATAAGAAACAGGGCATGATTCGTGTATGTACGGACTTCCGTGATTTGAATAAGGCTTGTCCAAAAGATAATTTTCCCACACCATTCATCGACTAGATAATTGATGAATGTGCATGTTGTGAGGCCTTTTCTTTCATGGATGGTTTTTTGGGATATAATCAAATACAAATCAAACCCGAAGACCAGCACAAAATGGCATTCCTTTGTCCATGGGGTACATTCACATATCGTAAGATGCCCTTTGGTCTCAAAAATGTTGGAGAGACCTTTCAGCGGGCCATATCTTTTTCTTTCCAGGATCTCAAGCATATAGTCGAAGCCTATTTAGATGATTTAGCATCTTGATCTCGCACGAGCACGAATCATCCCACACACCTCTGACTTATCTTTGAGCGATGTTGCTACTTCCGAATTCGCTTGAATTCAAACAAGTGCAGCTTTTACGTAACATCAGGACGTTTTTTAGGTTTCATAGTGTCAACAACAGGGATCATGGTCAATCCTCTCAAGGTTGAGGCAGTAGTTCAGTTGCCTCCCCCACGCACAATCCTTCAACTTCAGAGTCTACAAGGCAAGGAAAATTTTTTAAGACGTTTCATCGCCAACTATGCCGAGATCACAAAGGGATTTATGTGTTTTTTGAAGAAAGACGTTCCTTTTCATCGGAACGATGTCACTCAACACTCCTTCGATGCGTTGAAACATGCCCTCACAATTGTCCCTCTGCTTCAGCTACCCAACTATAACAAAGATTTCCTATTATACCTAGCTGCCGCAGAGTCCACCATCAGCATGGTCTTAGTTCAAAAAGATGATTTGTTCTTAGAATATGTGATCTATTACCTGAGACAAGGCCTTGTTAGACCAGAACTTAATTATTCTCATATCGAAAAACTTACGTTGGAAGTAGTCCATGCTATTCAATGGTTCCGTCATTATGTTATGTTTCTCAAGACCACTGTCATTGCCATTGTGAATTCATTTCAATACTTGTTGACACGATGGGTAATAGGTGGAAATATCAGTAGATGGATAGTCATCCTCCAATAATTTGACTTAGATTTCGTTTCAGTGAAATCCAAAAAGTCACTGGTCTTTGCAGAACTTATTTCGAAACTTCCAATTGAGTCAGGTGATGTCATGCCTGAAGAGTCGCCTATCAAAGGAGATATGTTTTTGATCACATCTTCGGATCCCTGGTACAGAGATATACTTATCTATATCCAGACTTTGAAGTGTCCCACCTGTAATTCTTGTGATGAGCGTCATTGTATATGCCATCAGGCCAAGAATTATCTCATACTCGATGAGACGTTGTATCAAAGAGGTGTAGACTACATCATGCACCGATGTCTCACTCACGAAGAAGCAATTATCGTGCTTAACAATTGCCATACTGGAGCATGTGGCGATCATTTGTCTGGGTTGGAAACAACCCAAAATATTTTACGAGCAGGTTAATTCTGGCCGACACTAATCAAAGATTGTATCGAATCGGTTAAGAAGTGCCACCCATGTCAAATCTTCTCTCAGAATATGAGGGCACATCCTGCTCCCATGTTTCTTATCATCACAGTTGGTCCCTTCACCAAGTGGGGGACTGATTACACTACATGCAACCCTCCTTCAGCAAGGGGGCACCATTATATCATAGTAGTCGTAGACTACTTCATGAAGTGGGTAGAATTTATGCCAACATTTAAAGATGGTGGGGAGACTGTGGCTCTCTTTTTATTCAACCAGATAATAGCAAGGTTCAACGTCCTGAGAGAGAATGTCACTGACCATGGCAGTCACTTTCATAACCATATGATGATCGAATTAACATCAAATCTTGGATTGTGGCAAGAACATTCATCACCCTACTATCCCAAGCAAATGGTCAGGTGGAAGCTGTAAATAAATCTCTTAAGACCATCTTACAGCTAACAATCAACTCGGCCAAGTCAAATTGGCATTTGATGTTATACTCAACATTATGGGATTACTGAACGTATGTTAAGACTGCAACTAGTTTCTCACCTTTTCAACTCGTTTACGGGATGGAAGCAGTCTTTCCTATTGAATGTCAGATCCCATCCCTAAATTTGGCAGTATAGTTATTGCCAGACACTTCTCCACTTGAAGAATGATTATTATACCTTGAGCAGTGTCATGATGCGGCCCTGGCCAATGATGCTCACAAACATAAATTCAAGTGTCAGTATGATCGGTTCATTCGTCCTCGGATATTCTTTGAAGCAGACCTTGTCCTAGTCTATGACCAAAATAAGGACCCCCTGGGGGCAGGAAAATTCAAAGCCATGTGGTTCAGACCTTTCATCATAAAAGAGGTTCTAAAAAATGGCGCTTGTTGTCTGGTCAACTTTGAGGGAAATGCTTTGGCGGAGCCTAGAAATGGGCTCTACCTCAAGAAGTATTACTCATAGGTAGGTCACCTTGGGTAATGTTTTGTAACATATGTATAGTCTTTGTACTATTACTTTCTAGTTTCTTTTAGTATTATGGATGTGTCATTTTTTATGTTATCTTTTGTCACTATGGAAGATGTCAAGTGAATCAGAGGTGTGCATTAGGTACGCAAATGATGCTAGATGGCACACTCGGAGGCTTGCCTCTACAACTTGGGTAATTTTTACACCTAAAGGCCAGTTATTATCTTCCGGAGGTATATTCTTAGGTGACACCACAAACAATGTCACTGAGTATAGTGCAGTTATTGAGTTGCTTCATGACATCCTGTCATTTGGTATCTCTCATCTCCGAGTCTATTTACATGCTCAGCTAGTTGAGTCTCAGTTAAATAGAGTCTATTGTGTTCATGATGCGACTTTACACCGGCGATTTCTTAGGGTACGTCTCTTAGAAAAAAGCTTTGATTATATTACATATTTTCATGTTCCTAGGAGATTGAACCAAGTTACAAATACTCTAGCTAATCAAATTTTAGACTGACATCTCGCACACATATAAAAAGACATACACATAAACATGTAAATACATTTTTAAAGGAAAATATGATCCATAATACACAAAAAGACATAAAAATCCATATATAATATCATAATCATCATAGTACATAGGTGGACGCAAGCGCCTCAAAAATATGACCAGTAACGAGTCATGGGGATTATTCCCTCAAAAAATATATACAAGTAGTGCTCTCGGCACGTGAAAATTCTAGACTAACTAAGGTCAGGGCCTGTGGGCCCTGTTGTAATGATCAATAGTGTTTTCCAAATGTTGAAACAGTTGGGACCATGTCCGTGGTGCCCCCACTACATGAGGCTACATAGATGGTGGAAGATCCTCAATCTCTGCCATAGGGACTATGTGGGTGAGCAAGGTAAAGTTTCGCTCAACTCATCTCAAAACCCTCTCAGCCTCACTGGCTGGAAGCTCTCCTGCTGTTGTTGGTCCCCTTGTGGTGGCAAGTGCAGCCCCTAGTCGAGGATGATGCTTGTTCCTTGCATAATATGCAGGCCGCATTGGTCCCACATCTGCACATAATAGACACATATCTGTCAAATACTCTGGTATAAAAAAATGATATATATAAAAAACAACATAAAAATTACATATGTTTCAAAAAAAAAGAAAAAAATGATTCAAACTTACCCAGCTCTCCTCGCTCCTTGCCAGGAGGTACCAGTATCTCAGGATCTCTTGAGAAATCAATCCCAACATAAGGGTAATCCTCTATTATTGGGATCTATCGTGACAACCAAACAAAGAAGTTATCATCAAAGGACTCATTGGTCCTTCCACCACCCTGTCGTGGCAGTAAAACTGCCCATCTTCAAACCACAGGAAGAGAGGCCTGATGTCCTCGTACCACCACTCGAGGACTGAAACTAGGAACTCTTTCAAAGAAGAAAGAGCATAGAATCATCCTGAAACCGAATTTCCTCTGCATCCACAACCGAGAATCTGTCAACTGCCTCTTCATACAATCCAGCAGCGTAGTGCTTTAGTCAAATATTTGTGCATTTAAGCACTGGACTGCACAGTTCATCTGTGCAAAGGACACCTGATGTAGAGCCATAGAACTAGTCATCCGCCCAATAAGAAACACAATTGCCTGCAGTGATAAATCAGTGATCTTTCTTATTGGCACCTAAGAGCTCGATCGATCTGTACCAGCCTTACAATAAAGTCCTATCAATTTTGATATGTTATGAGGCCCCGAAGGAAATGTTCAGAAATTGACTGGTTCCCCTCTCCTAGAGAGGCCAGTCAAAAAATATATGTCCTCTATAATAGGCACCAATGACTGCCCCTCTAACATAAAGGCATATGCGTCGGGATGCCAATAATCAAATAAGGTATTCATTAGCCTAGGTTGTGCTCACATAAAAGGACATAGGAAGAATTTTAGTAGCCCACATTGCATTAAGGCAGCAACAACATTGGGGTCTTCTCCGACCAACTCACTAATCTCCTCATGCTCTCTTTCCCTCCAGTGAACATACATCCTGCAAAAAACCAAGTTCAGGAGGGTTAACCCTTGCTTTTAATTTTTTTTTTTCTTTTATTTCCATTAAATAAAGGGTCCATGCGGGCTGTAATGATGACAATCGTGTGTACATGCATGCAGTTTTTTCTCTTCCTGAGTGTACACGCGGCCTATCATAAGACAACCTGTGTGGACCTAGGGCCGACCTTTTGAGGGTCGACTCCCCCCCAAAACTTCAAACTAAAAGCATAAATAAAGTGTTAAATTGCAAGATGAGAGAGTTTATACTTACTTGGTCCAAGCAGATGGTTGTTTCATCCACCAAAGCTCCCGGAATCAATTCTTTTCACAAAAGGGAAGTTATGGATTTTAGTCAATTTTTGAATTAACAATGGTAATAATGAGCTGCCAACTTCTATTTATAGAGTTTTTTGGCCCCTTTTTGTCAATTTTCAGACCCTTTTGTCATTTTTTCTAAACTGAAAGTCATTTAAGAGGGTTCGAGAGTTTTCTTTGGATGATCAAGGAAGGTATTCCTTTGGGTATTTGGAATTTTTTTTGAGATTTGGGTGTTTGGACGATCCTTTGGTAAAACATCATTTTTTCCCAGCTCGTTGCATTTAAGTTAGTATTCCACCCCCACTTTCTGCATCTCATTGTCTTTTTCGCTTTGCCATGGGATCGATCCCACCGAGTTGTAACATGGAACCCTCATTACTTCTTTATAAGTGTCGTAATTTGGTGGTAGAGCCTACCATAACATGGGTTCCCTAGGTAGATCTTGGTTGCATGACGGTGTCCATGCTGTCACTAACGACTATAGGCTCGGGAGTCCTCCATAGTTTTTCCCTGATTACGAGTTTGAGCCTCATTTGCATGATTCCTTTTCACTCTTGACCTCACCCTCAGGACTCCCAAAAAACACAACAGGTATTCTTTTAAGCCCTTTTCAGACCCTCTAAATATGAAAAGATTGTCGAGCGATCTTGTGACCTTTCACACTCATTAAACTGAAATTTGAAGTCACATCTGTCCGGTAGTAGTTTACCCCATTTTCGGTCCAGACGGTCAACTGTACGATCAAAGGTATACTCTAAGGAACTCTAGTTCTCTAGAAGAGTACCCTCAGGTATCATTTTAACCTTTTTTTGGGCCTGAGGGACTAAATTTACAAATAAGGAACCCCCACGAAGTCCATAGTTAAGCTCTTTTCAAACTCCCTAAAATTGAAAAGATCACCGAGTGACCTTATTCTTTCACACTCGTTAAAATGGTCCAGAAGAACATTCCTGACAGATTCCATAGTTAAGATTTTTTCAGACTCCTTAAAAATGAAAAAATAGCCATGTGATCTTGTCTTTATTACACTCGTTAAAATGGTTTTGAATAGATCTCTTGTCAATGCTAGTTTACCACTTTTTCGAACCGACTAGACTACCTTCAAAAAAGGTACCCCAATAGAGTCTCCTTCTACGTTTTTCAAACTCTCTAAATATGAAAAACTGTCGAGCTTACCTTCTCTGGACTCGTAAAACTTACATAAAAGGACGTTACCATTGTGTGTTTTGTTAACCGCATTTGCATACCTGCGTCTTTGGTCTAATTGTAGCTCCATGTTGCTCTCAACTAAACCATCTAAAGCATGCCTTATAAACAAGCCCTGTAGCACTTTGCCTCTGCGTCTTGACACCTTTGGTCCCAGGAGGGATTTTTCCCGAGTGTCCTTTATTTGAACCTCAGTATTGTCCTTGCACCTCGAACTTATATGTTTGCAACACTCATTCCTCCTTTGTAATGTAACATTCTTTTATTCTTTTTCCAAAATTATTGAAAAAGACAAAAAAAATCAAATATACCCAAAAAAGAGGAAGGGAAAATTATTTTCTTTGTATTGGCAGCACAATGAATCGCCCTTGGATAAAGCACATATTTATGTTTGTTCGTCAAACCCTAGGATTTAATATGACCTTAGGAAGTTGTTCTTGCTACATTGAGTTGTGTCCTCCTCCATTTGGTTATTCTTCCAAACATATGGAGGGTTTGTGTTGCCTCCTGCCTCGTAAACTTATGTTAATTCCATGTTGCCTGAGTCTCATATTTTGTCATGCTATTATCCAAGAGAAGTTTTTCTAAGCCTGAGTCGGCCCCTCTGTAGTTTGTCTCTTTCCCTCATGCCCGACCATCCTCAAAGTCCAATCAAGTCTTTGTTCAAAATCAATGAAGCTTTTAGTATGATCATCAAGATTCTCTACTCCATGACCGATGAGTCGTCGAAGACCTCTGGGTAGAGAAGTCGTACACTCATATTACACTCCTACCTGAGTTTCGAAGATTTTGAAGTTGTTGCTCGAGCTCTGAAGACCTCATCTCCAACCATCAGACCTTATCAGTTTCTAGAAGATGGATACTCTACATGTATATCTTTTTGATTTAGAGATGTAGCTCCGTTGTGTATTGCTCACGACTACACTTTATATAGTTATATGACATGGATATACAATGTATTTGATTGGTAGCCATGATTTTATTTCATCACGAGCATGGGTATACCTGCCTTGGTGAGACAATTATTATTTTGCAGAAGGCACCTCTCAATTTCTAGTCCCTGGGCTCACTTGTTTGGAAGGTTGGTAAATATTGTTAATGTATTTCGACCATCAGATGCTCTTGTGACCTCACACATTCGGGGGCATCTGTTATAACCCTAATTTGCACTAGACATGCTTACCTGGCATCATGCCATCTCAGATTCCTTCTTTTCCAAAACACTACTGAAAAACTCTTCTTAAAAACACCTTTTATAAAGACCCACGCACCCTGCTCCATTATTGCACGCGTGTACATGCTAGTTGACCCAAGATAGCCTGCGTGTACCTACAAAAGCATGAAAAAAGGAAATTTGCTGATGGAACACACAACTTTCGGTAAGTTAACTAAACCTTTCAACCATGCATGGCCGGTCACTAGACCAAATACCTAGCTTCTTCTAGCCTATAAAAGAAGGGTTAGGGGTCCCATTTGAAAGGAAGAGAATCATAGTAAAGAAACTATACCCGATTATGCATCCCCTTTGTCCCAACCCTTAGACATCCTTGTGCAAAGAGAAGTATAGATCAAAGTAGTTGGAAGACAGTGGAAGAAGAGCCTAGGACTAGGATCGAGGAGCAGTAGCCAACTTTATCATTGTAAGGTATCATTGTGATGTTAATAAAAGAATTGCTTTTCTCGTCCCGCCATATGAGATTGTCATTATTAGAATATTAATTGTATGATTGATTAAATCTCTAACCCGTTAGTTCATAGATCAAATGCATGTGGAGTTATTTGTTTGTATTTAGTGAATGTAGGTCATCATTGGGAGGAGAGTTGCAGTCAAACAACGACCAAGCGTGAAAAGGGATCAACATCAAACACAGAGAATAAGGTACGTCAACTTAATCTCTTGAGCCTTGTATTTACATATGGGTAATGGGGGTCTAGGCATGGGATGATGGTAAAAAGTAAGAATCTTTAGGTCATTTCTGCATGCATGATAAAACCCTTAGTGCTAGTCTGTAGGAGGGATTTCCCACCCACAATAGGGGTCACTGTGTCTTTTCAGGTTGTTACGTTCTGGCATGCGGTACTGTATGAATTTGTAACTGCTGTAGAGTTTCATGGAATTCTATAAGTTTTTCCATGATCTCTTCTCTTTGTGATTTTGTGGTGTAGACCACATATTCCCCCCTGTCTTG
This sequence comes from Picea mariana, assembly GCA_032191745.1. NCBI lineage: Eukaryota > Viridiplantae > Streptophyta > Pinopsida > Pinales > Pinaceae > Picea > Picea mariana. The sequence goes on from JASDQU010026887.1 coordinate 17,852, forward strand.
GATATTGTCTTCCATGAACTCAGAATCATCCCTTGTCAAGATGATGACTGACCCCTCCTTGGTGTATTTCATCTTTTTGCACATCTCTTCCACCTAGTATGTCGTCCTTTTTTTCTGTGCGGTCTCCAACCAACTTTTAATCTTTTCTCTTCCTATGCCCCTTCATTGTCGTTTAAGATGTGTCTCCCTTCTTGGCCTCTTGTTGAATGTCTTCCCTCGGCACTGTTGTTGTCCTCCTTGGCCTCTTTGACACTGTGCTTCTTCAAAATGATTGAGTGTGTGTCGCAACCTTCCTGATGTTAGAATATGGGATATTTGTCTTTGTTGAAGGACCTACTTCAGCTTTCCCCTTGGTTTTGACTGATGTTGTTGTTGCTGGCTTTGTTACTAGTTTTTCTGTTGGCGCCTTCTACTACACATGCCAGTCTTTTATTATCCAATCTACCTCCTCCCTAGTGATGCAATATTGCATCTCCAACCATTCCTTCTTTGGATCCCTTGTGTTCTGAATCCACATATGGTGCCTGGATGCCTTAAACCTGGCTATCCCTTCATATTCCTAGACTACTTGCACATAAATTTTCCACACATTCCTTGTGGATTGTTGTGTCTCTTCCATAAGAATAATGAACACTGTGTTATTCGCCTGCTGATTTTTGGTGTCCTTGGTCCTCTAGAGAGATTCATAACTGGTTGCATAACACTTCCATTTCCTATCCAGAAAGGATGAAAATTTTGGCTCATGCCATCCTACCAAGGATATGAGGATAATTAGCCAAGAATAATGGAACCTAGTTCCATTATCCTGCACATATCTACAATCAATCAAGAATTGGTCCAAGAGGTAAGGCACCCAACTAAACATTACTTCGGTCGTGCACTGAGCGTTGATTGCAATGACTCCTGGTGGAGCCTCTTCTTTTCTGCACTTCCTTAGTAGCTTGCAATCCATGAGCTTGTTGCTAAACCTTGTTGCATCATCTTTGATGTCTCTAAGGACAATCCCCTTGTTCCCTATGTTGGTACCAAACTATTCCTTGACTATATCAACAATCTCCTTCTCACACACTTTGATGTCCAAGTATTATTTTGGTTGTGCACCCACTGTGGGTAATACTGTAATTTTTGTGATCAATGCCACATCAATTTTTACTGGCCTATCCATCTAGAGAATTATGCCATGTACTTGGGATATAAATTGTTTGACACAGAACCCAACATTTTTACCATGTGCAAAGTGTGATTGTCTAGGAGGTTCATGATCCCAAAGTTATAGAGTTGTGTTATCCACTGCGCGAGCTCCATGATTGGTTTTCCTAAGGGTCTAATTTCCCCTGTGTTCACCAAGTAAGTTTCCTCAGTCAAGTCTCAAAATTTTGTTGTGTCGTGCACATTGTGGTTCGAGTACCTTAATTTGGGTACTTTTTCGAGCATGTCCTCCATGGTCACCATTGGGTCTAGGAGGTAGGGAAGTGTGATTTATGTGGTGTCCTACACCTTCCTTTTCAACCCGATGGAAGATGGGTTCGGCTTCACTGTTTTTGTGTCATCTTCTTCCCCCTCAGATTCCAACTCGTTGGTAATGTCCTCGATAAACACTTCCTGTTTGTCGCGACCTGTTTTTGGCCCTTCATTTCATCGGGTTTCACAGGTGTTTCAGGGATAGGGTTTGTATTATCGTTTTGATTTTCGGAGATCTTTCAAACTCCCCCCTATGTCGCTGTCGAGGTTTCCTCCTCAATCCTCATTAGGATGAGTGACTCTATCTATGAAGTCATAACATCTTTGAGATCAATGACATTCTCAGGCTTCACCATCCTTTCTTTCCTCCTTTGGCCCTATCGAGTAACCCATACTTATTGTCCTGGAAAGCCAAACTTCGGTGGTGTCATGTTGTATGTGTCTTAAACACTTTCTCTCTTCTTTGCACACTAACACCTAGGTTACACACTTATATCTTTCTCTTTTCTTAAAAATCACAAAGTGTCAAGCTAACCCATGCTTTCTGCTCTTTATAGAACTGGTCATAAATGCTTTTCACTTTTTCCATGTATTTGCATCGAGTCCCCTTTTTACTGTGCATTGTCTCTCGATTATGTCACATTATTTGTTGCTCATGACTTTTTACACTTTCCTACCATTCAACCAAGTTCTTCCTCTTTTTGTATTTTTCTTCTTTTTCTATTTTTGTATTCCTTTTTCCTCTTTTTCTCCTTTTTATTGTCTTTTTGTAAGTTTTTCTCTCCTAATATCTACTATAGTACACTATATACAAGGTTTTCTCACTGCGCTGCAACTATTCAACGTTAGTAGGTCGACTATCCCTGTATAGTTTCAGTCAACAACCATTCACCATTCCTTTCAGTTATGTTCCTCTCAAGTCCTTTAACTACACAAATCCTCCATTTGTGACAATTTTTACTTCATATGGACCTAGCCAATGCATTTTGAACTTACCAGGGTGTTGCAAAAATTTGTTGTCATAGAGAAGAGCTAGGTCTCCCTCCTTAAATATATATATTTTTATGTATCTATCATGCCAGGATTTGTCCCTTGCTTTCTGTACCTCTTGGTGAAATCCTACCAGAATCTTGTCTTCTTCTATTTCCATCAGTTGACTTAACCTCTCATGTACTGCATCTCTTTCTATCATATTGGTAATTGTTGCTACACACAGACTGGGTACCAAAAATTCTAATGGAACCACTGCTTCTTATCCATACACCAATTTGAATGGTGTTTTTCTTGTCAAATTTTTGCATGTGGTCATGTATGCCCATAGTAGTGTTGGTATTTTCAAATCCCAATCATCCCTATTAACATTACAGATCTTAGTCAAAGCATTTTCCAAAATCTTGTTGAAAGCTTCTACTTTCCCATTTTCATAAGGAAAGTATCATGTACTCTTTTTGTGATAGACTTCAAACTCATCAGTCATATCCTTGATGGCACTATTAATAAAATAGGTTCCTTGGTCACTCATCAAAATCTTGGGACATCCAAATCTTCTGATCACTTTCTCAAATAAGAAGTGTGTTATTGTCTCTGCGCTGCAATCTTTGACTGGTGTTGCTTGCTGCTTCTACCTATATGGTTAAGTATTCGATCACAATAATGATATAGATATATCATGACCTTATTTTTGGTGGATTAATAGGTCTGAAAAAATCTATTTCCCACCTTTCAAATACCTAGATAGTTACTTGTGGTCTTAGGGGCATCTCATCCCTCCTATTGGGTTTTCCAACCCTCTAACAGACATCATAGCTCTGGAAATATTCCTTGGCATCTTTATGAACTGTTGCCCACCATAAACCTATGCATAATACCTTCTCTGCGGTATCTTTTCATGCATAGTGTCGTCCAACTATGCCTTCATGATCTTCTTCTAAAACCCCAGGTCGTTCATTTTCCAATACACGCCTTCTCAAAATGTTGTCCGCACCCATTTTTTATAAGTGACTTGCAATGATTTGAAAGTCTACAGCTCTGACTACTAGTTGTTTCTTCTGCATAGTACTAAACTCATGTGGCACCACTCCTATACTTAATAATTTAATGATATCAACGAAGTATTCATCAACTACCTGCACTAAAAATAACTGTGCATCAGGGAATTTGTCTTCCAAGTTAGTAGGTTCTTTTCCATTGGTTACACTTGACAAGTGATCAGGTCTTACATTCAACTTCCTTGGTTTGACTATTACTTCAAAATCAAATTCTTGGAATAATAACATCCATCTATAGGTCCTCCCCCCCAACATTGGCTTGTTGACTAGATATTTAAGGGCATAATTATCTTTGAACATTTTAAAATGCTTTCCCAATAAATAATGTATTAATTTATGAAGTGCATACACCACGTCTATGCCTTCTCTTTATGTGGTGTTGTAATTCTTCTCAGATTATGATAACTTCCTTCTTGCAAATTCTATAGGATGATCTAAGTCCCATGCTCATGGTTATGCCAGAATTGCTCCAAGTGTTATTGTTGATGCATCTACATGTACATGAAATGTTTTTTCCCAATTTGGAAACACTAATATAGGTGTTTTCACCATATTTTCCTTTAGAGTATCCAATCCTTACTGACAATCCTCATTCCACTGAAATCTAGTGTCCTTCTTCAACAATTTTTCCATCGGTGCAGTAATTTGCGCATACCCCTTAACAAACTTTTTGTAGTACCTTGTATGTCTCAGTGTGGCTCTTAACTGGCGCACTGATTTTGATGGTTGTAAGTTCATAGTGACATCAATCTTAGTAGGGTCAACTAGTAAACCATGTTTTTACACTATATATCCCAACAATATCCCAAAATATGTGCCAAAAATGCATTTCTTGATGTTTAGTGAGATCTGACATTTCCTGCATCTTTCCAACATTAGTCTTTAAACTTCTACATGATATTTCAAAAGACTATACACAGTCCATTCATCTAGATATACTTCTAAAAACTGATGTATGAACTCCTTAAAAGCATCGATGACTACCCTTGAAAAGATAGTTGGTGCATTCTTCAGTTCCAAGGGCATGACTGTATATTGGTAGGATCCCCATTCTATAGAAAAGGTAGTCTTATACCTATCCTCTGGAGCTATTTTGATCTGATGGTAACCTGAGAATCCATCTGTGAATGAATATGCTTCCTATCCTCCCACATTCTCCAAGAAATCATCTGTAAAATGGGTAGGGAAAGGTTCATGTAAGCAAGCATCATTGAGTTTTCTCAAATCTAAACAAATCCTTATCCCCCCTTGCTTATTTTTCTGGACTACCATGGGACTGATCCATTAAGATTCCTCTACTGGTTCTATGATGCCAACTTCCAATAGTTAGTCAATTTCTTCTTTCACTTTCTTCTTATATACTAGATTCATCCTATAAGATCTCGGTCTCACGTGTTTAGCCTCTGGTTTTAGCGGTATCTTCATCTCACCTAGCTCACCTTCTATGCTTTTCATCTCTGTAAAGGTTGTTGGAAACATGTCACTATATTCCCGCAATAATTTTGTTATCATTTCTAGTGTTTTCTCATCCTAGTAGTCTCCAATGCTTGCCATTTTTGAATTTTCGTTTGTCCCAATGTTGACTTTCTTGACTATGATTGGTGCAACAAATGCATTTGACTCTAGAGATGGGCCTTCCACCTCTCTCTCTCCTTCAATCTCCGTGATCCAAATGTTGTGTGGATCATCTTCCTTTGTTGCTTCCTCTTCAACATTATAACATGAGAGTAACTCTTGGACAATATGTATGTTCTGTTGTTGATATTTTGTTATAATTACAACCTCTTGTTCATAAAAAAATGTCACTCCCTGTATCAGCTTCAAAGTTGAATCAATGTTGGGGTTCTCATGCTTAAATGATAAGGTTACTAAAAATTTTTGTTGTAATCATGTTCATTCTTTAGTGCCTTTGTGCATATCCTAGTCTATGTACCAGTTCTCTCAGATACCTTCCAATGTATGAATGAAGTGATGAGGCCATTCCTCTGGCGGTGTCATCCTGCATTGTGCTCTGCATTTCTCTAGGTGCTCAACTGGTGTTCCTCTCCCATCATAATTTTTCACTGTAGTCTTCCCCTAGTCTTCACCAAATCTAATGCGCAATAGTCATTTACACTGATACTGGTCCTGAATTGTTTCTTTGTGCACACCCCACCATCTTGCAGGTGTTTCCTTGAGTGCAATATCCAGGGATAACAACCTCTGATTTTCCAACACTTCCTCCTCATATTTTTTCAACAATTCCTCTAAGTCGTTCAACCCATGAAACATGGGAGGTTTTGTTATCTATGTATCAACCCACATTACTACACAATTTATTCTTGTGCACCTCCTTGTGGAGACTTCATGTAGTCTATGCTGCCAATTCTCCAAACCCGTGTCTGAGTCCGAAGCACACAAAGTAATGCTTCTCCAACTAAGTTCGTCATCTGCATTTGGGTTGATGTAATATTCTTCTCACACAGTGGTTCTGTATAACTGATTTAGTTCTTCCAAATCCAAACAGGTCACCTCTACAAACCTTTCTCCTTCTTAAGGATCCAATGGTGCAATAACTCTATATTCGCCTGATTCAAAAGTCATTTTCCTTGTCTTCATGTTTATCACAGCCTAGTTATCAAATGCCCAATCCAATCCAAGTAATGTTGGGTAAGGTTTTTTTCCATCTACTATCTCTATTACTTGAAAATATTCCACAGTGCACACTCCATCCAAATCTATTGTCACACCTTTAATCCTTCCAATGGGCAACACTTTGTGTTGATTTTCTAGTTTCAACTGGACAGGTGAAAAGCCTAATGTGGGTTCCCTAATACACTGCCATATCTTCTTAGGAAATACATTTACTTCAAAGCCTAAATCTAATATAATATCTCCCATGTTGAAATCCATAATGTTGGCATTTAGCCCGAATTCTCTTCTTGTCCTTATTCTTGTATGGAGATGATTGACTGTTTTCAGCTCTAACTTCCCTTCTACCTCTATATTTCATATTTCTAGAAGATTTTGTAAGACCTTAACAAATGATGGATCATTTAATAACTGAACACATGATTGCAAAAAATTCTTTATGGTACTTACTTTCTCTAAAGGTTGTCATTTTCTAGTGTGATCCATTGAAGATGGCATTTCGTACATTGGTGGATCTTGAGTTTTTTGCGAAACTGATGTAGATGCAATATTCTCCTTGAGAATATCCTTTCTCACCACCTTAAATGTTTACTTTTCTTTCCGCACGTCAAACTTCTTCCATGGCTCAGTATTCGTCTTTACCTATTGGTGTTGAGATGGGTCCTTTTTTGTTGCATCAACTCCTATCTTGGATCCTCTTCGAGTGACTATATTGATATTTTTACCATCATCCCTAGCTTCTGTAGAAATCCAATGGACATTCTGGTTGTTCTGGTTCCTTTTTTTCTAAATCTTTCCCAAGAGGGTTGGGTAGTATTTTGTGCCATGGTCTGTAGTGTGACAATACATACATGTTGCAAGTGGAAGTGGACAATCCCTTGCAAAATGTCCTGGTTGTTGGAATTTATTGCACATTACTATCCCTCTGTGTTGTCCAATTCCTCCTCTACCTCTTCCTCTACCTCTATCTCCTCATGGTGCGTTATAATTGGGTACATGGTTATACTCTGTGGGGTTATACTGTGGTTGTGCATTGTTGTACTATGGTTGCATGGGGTTAAATGGTGGTGGAACCTGGTTGAAATGAGGTGCAAATTTCCCTGTAATCATATTTTCTTGCACCCTGTAAGTGTCTGAAGTCCTTTCTCTCATCCGTTCCAACGTTCTACAGTCCTTATCATCATGACCCACTGATTTGAAAAAGTTGCAATATGAAATTTTTTGTACTATCTTATACTTCTGCATCATTGGAAAATGATATGGATCATACTCATGTGTCTTACAAATCTCACACCATGGCCCTCATGTTGGCAAGGGGTTTGGCACCCCTACTACCAAATACTATGCAAAAGTTGAGAATTCATTCTTTATGTCCTCATTCATCTCCTCTATTGCTCGATCTGTCTATTGATATTGGTTTTCTTCTAGTTGCAGGGATGCTTGTAGAGCCTCTTCCTAAGTTTGGAACTTATTTTGTCTCAAAGGATACTTCAAGTGTGGTAATAGTGAGTTCACAAATAATTTCCTATGTTGCATGTCAGTGTAAAGACCCTCCTTGTTACGACAACTACTCTAACAACAGGTGCAA